>JASDQU010108101.1:77442-89163 GCA_032191745.1 Picea mariana
AGTTGGAGCTCTCAAACAAGTTGCAGCTTGTAAAACAGAGGTATCAACCTCACATTGAGTTGGTGCTCAATTGTAAATGATGTACAAAACTGCAAAAGACTGCCTATCATTTCGAAGAAGGAGAGGTTTTCTCCCTTTATGGGTTTCCTCATGAAAATTTGTCTCTGTGTGTACTTTATGTGTGACTGATGGTTTTTACTTTTACTATACATATGTTGTATGTTGTTGATGATCACTTGAAGGGAGATTAATTTTTATAACAAAAGGTATAAAATTGTTTAAGCTTATAAACAACTGATTCACCCCCCCTCTCAGTTGTTTTAGTATTTCCAACAAAGGTGTTCCAACATGGTTTTATGGATTATATGAATTCGTTGTTTGAAGAGGGATGGTCGGCATAACCAGCAGGGTACTTTGCAAATTACTAGGTAACACAACTCTTTTTTCACTTTTAACTTGTCTGGAAGTGGTATTAGGACTGATCGTTTGATTGATGGGATGGTCAATAGGCTGACCTGACGGTCCTGCATCTGCACCAATGGTGGTAGATGCATGTGGAAGTTCAAAGAGTGGTTGGAAAAAATTAATTTTTTCATAAATATCCCGACTTGATGGAGTTCTCCATATAGAACGAATAGGAGTTTGTTGTGGATCTACCATCTTGGTAGAGTGGACAGGGGTAGGTTATTCTTCGTTGAAATTTGGTTGTATTGGTTCTATGTCTAGTTGATCGTATGGTCGTGACAGTAGGCTAGGGTGTTACCTGAGGAATCCACCCTAACAAGGAGTGGATCATAAGGAATTTCCAAAACAGGTTTACAGGAAGGGTGGAACCTTATTGAACATAACTAAATCTCTCTCGGGATTTTCTATCAAAGGAGTCATGGCACTCCCAATGTCTGAATGGTTTTCGACCTCTTCACAGTAAGTGTCTTCGGGTGAGTTAGGAGGTATGGGTTCGTAGCCTTCTAGAGTAGATCCTTTCATCCTACGTGATCTACGAAGACCTTTATCGGCCACAGTACCAATTTTAAGGACAACTAAAATAAGAAAACAATATTCGCTAAGAAATCTAGAAAACTAATGAGAAAAACAACGTCTTCTCTCAATGAACGTACTAGTTGGTGTTGAAATCCAACATCGTGTGATCAAATTGAGAAGGGGTTAGGATATGAGTGGGTGGACCAGTTACGTTGGTGACCTTCTTAACAGACTTACACCTTGGTGCAAGTTCACTCACGATTTTACCCATAGGTTACCCTCCAAGGAGCCCGAATGAGTTTGACCAATGTTTGTTCTAGGTACACCAAATAATTCCCTTCACCATCACCTTGTGTAAGGACTCTGAAGATTATGTCCACTAAGGATACCAACTCGCATTTAGCCTCTGGGTGGGTATAGTCGACATTCGAGTCCAAACGTATGGGCAAAATATCAAGTCCAAAATTCTTCAAGAGAACTGAGGACAAATGGACCGGTAAACTCCAAAGGACTCTAAATGGATTCATAATTCACAAATCTCTGAGACCAAATGAAAATATTTGATTATCAAGAGGAAACTCCAATATACAATTGTACCACTACGATTGGTTAAGCCTTAGAGGGATAATCTTTGTTTCTCTCCCGCACGCGACCTCGTGTTCAACCCCTGTGTGAGAGGGGGATCCAAACTATGCTTATATGAAGGTTGGATTGTCTCTCCCTATCACAAGATTATGAGTTTGTCTTGAATTCTTTGGAGAGTTATTCTCACAACCTATTAAAGCTCTAGTTCTAGTCTATTGTTGGTGTAAAGATCCAAGAAAATAAAATTTTATAGTTCAATTTTAATTAGCGTTTATTTCCATGGTTGTTTGTTACACAAGGGTGAATGATAGTGAAACTGATGATGTTTGAGACTCGACTCCACAAAAAGGTAAAAAGAATGCTATGTAAATTTTATTTTCAATGAAATTCTAGCAATGGGAAAGAGAAGAGTTTCTTTTTTTGTCACTAACAAACACTCCAAAATGCAAAATTTTATGTTATTTTGTTCTCAAAGAAGAATTCGTACAATTGCCAAAATATAAAGAAAACCTTTTTAATATCCAAAACCAATGCATACAAATACTTCTTTATTTGATTGTGAATGCAAACTAAGATGTTCATCTAATGCTTCATTCTTTCACTAATAATGAAAAAGGTTCACTACCGTGATTTAAAAAATTAAGAAGCAAACAGTACACAAACAAAGACACTCTCAGCAATAAACAAGAGACCCAAAGAAAAACAAATTCCAAACTATTCACTCAAAGAAAAATACTAAGAAACCAAAAGTCATACTTTATAGTCTTTGGTAATTCATTAAGGTATCAAGGATAAAGAAAACAATAGATCTGTGATTAATGATCTTCCCTATAAAACCTCCAATCAATCAGATAATCGAGAAGAGTGGCAAAAAGAAACCAATTTTTAGAGAAAACGATCGATTTTGCGATAAGGAAACACAAACTCAATAAAGACTAAAAAGAATGAAAGGTAGCAATTTTGATTCAAATAGAGGACAAGATAAAATAGAATAAGATCTAAGTTAGAGAAAGAGATCCAAAGACTATACCCAACAAACAAGAAAGCCTGGAATTTTCCAAAGAAAGGAAAATCGATGCTCTGATAACCAAAGCACCAGAGCGTTGCAACACTCCCTAGTAGACTCTAGGGGAGCATTGATTAAGTAACAATGCTCTGACTTGAACTGCAGAGGGGTGCTAGTTCCAAGGAACGTTTGAGAAAAAGGCTCAAAAAGCTCAGTAACTCAAGAAAATTTAGTAAGAGGCTATGTGAGACAACTTAGCAAAGACGAAAGAAATGTAAAGACAGATTAAATCAGCAAATAGGATCTAAGGATAAACAAAGGTCATGGAAAAACCAAGGAAAGAACAAACTAAAAATATGTTCCCAGTGGAGTCACCAATTTCTGTTACGAAAATATTCCCCTGCGGATAGGTGAACTTTCCCTTGGATTATTGACCCTTATACCAAGACAGAAACAATCATTTGGACACTGCAATTCCTATAAAATCATTTTTCTTATCAAAAAAGAGAGGAGAAGGTAAAGTAGGATGCTTTATGATTTTTTTCCTCGTTGCTCCTATCTGCAAGCTTGATCCAACTCCTGGTGCAAATCAATACCTGCAATGAACAACAAGAAACAAGTGACTTCCTTCTACTTTAATGGATTAGGCAAAGAAAATTCATCTATGCAAATCGAGTTAAACATAGACAAGCACATGAAACCACATACTTGAAGGAAATAAGCCAAGTATATTAGATGAGAACTTCAAAAATAAACTTACAATCTTCAGATGATGTTGCAACAACCTCTCCAAGTCCTCCTTGTCCAACCCTTACTCGAAAGATCCACAATCAAAATAACAATGCTTTGTTGATTTTCTCCTCCTTTGTTTACCATGGGAATGCCTCCATTTATAGGATTTGAGAGTCTCAACTTCCTTGGGTATATTTGGAATTAGTTGAGGATATGGCTCCAATAGTTTTGAAATATTCCTTAGATGCATCCCTAGAGTTAGATTCAAGCCAAACCAACTCGATCCATCCATAGCTATCTCTAGAAGAAATGAGATTTCTTCCAAGATTTCCTCAACCAACTCAGTGCTCCCTTAGAATGGGAAACAGAGTGCTACAACACGCCCCCTGATATGGAAAATGAGTGTTAGCGCTATTGAAATGGACACTTGACACTGAGAGGGGGGGGTGAATCAGTGTCACAAAACTTTGGAAAATTTTCCACTTTTCATAAATTAACTAAACAACATATATTTATTTCATTTTCTCATCCAATATATAAAATAATGAATACTTTATTTATTTATTTAACTTGAATGAATACATAATATCAATCTTTGAATATCTTCAACTTCAAGCAAATATGAGAGACCCAACTCTCTTTTACAAGACCCAGCTTGTAGTTCTCATATCCAACGGAGAAATGATGAATCCAACCCTCATAACAAATCCCATCTTGTTGATCTCAGATCCAACTAAGATGTGAGGAATCCAATCCTCATACAAGACCCAGCTTGTAAATAGGCACCAACCTGATAGAATGAACCTTCATTCAATCCATTATATATAAATATATACACTTCAACAAATTCAACTACGCTTCTTCTCACCATTCTTTCTTGTTTATATAATCTTCCAACTCGTGTGAATTTGAATCATTGCATCTTTTGATATTTGAACCATTGTACCTTTTCACTTAAATGATAATATTAAACTTTAAATAATATCATTTTTCCTTTTATCCTTTATTCATAATCCTCATGATTTAACTCTCTTAATCATGAATGTGTATCGGTTCTTTTGTCTTCATGAGTTTATCATAGACATGGATCAACTCATTATATCGTACTCATGTGTATGATGTGTTCTCAGTTCGCCAACAGATCATATTTGATCTTTTATCGATTCTCTATATTGTTCTAGTGTTAACTCTTTGTCGAATTAAATTTGTATGAGGTGCTTCCTTCAAACCATTTACATATGACCATATGCGCAAAACCACGGTCTTATTAATTTAAGCGTTGCCTCTTCTTTTATCCTTATTTCTTTATTCCATACGACTCCAGGCGGTGACTAGGCGCTAGGATAAATAAGTTCTTGATCACTTGTCAAGATCGACAGTCACATTTTAATCGCACGATGAGATGGACAATTGTTGTTACTTTGGGAAATCGTCCTTCATAACTTCTAGCCTCTGTAATCTTTCAGATCTCCCGAAGCATATTTATCCGTAGTAGATCGGACAGACAATATTTTATTTGCACGATGAACGATTCTCGTTCACTTCGAAACTTTGGCGTTCGGCGATTTTCAATATTTGCAATCATTAAACCTCCCGAATCAAAGACGCATGTCCATTATCTTCAACAGTTGAGAACGCTCTCTAAAGTAGATCAAAAGTTAGTGTCACTTCATGGTTTATGATTATTATATCCTTCTACTGTACTTGATCAATGGTCGATAACACTCCCAGATTAGATCAACGGTTAGTGTTAACTTCGACCTTCGACACTTCGGGCAGTTACTGGTGTTAGAAACTGGTTTCCCCCAAAGTACATACTCCCAAGGTGACATAACTTGATGATGTCACTGTTGACTTGACATTGGCTGAGTGGCTACCATGTGTCACTTAGATTTGTGACTTACACGTACCTGAAATTCTAATTTCATCTTGACACTTGTCATCATTTGATTGTGCCACATGTCCTTGCTGACGTGGTATTGCTGATGTGGATATCATGATGTGGCACATGTCCTCCTCCTGGATCTAACGTTCATCATGTGTTCTCTAGATCTAATGGTCCTTCTTTATGGCTTACTTTGTCCTTCCACTTTACTCGATCCAACGGTCGGTATATTATGCAAAGTGTTCCTTGGATCGGATGACTCATGTCCACTTCAGGACTTCGACCTTTGGGTAATCTTACCCGTTCTGGGTTTCTTTTCTCCGGATTAGTCAGTGTCGAGGTTCATTTTTGTTCTACTTATATTTAATCCAATGGTTAAGATATCTTCTGAAGCTCCTTCTTCATATCTGTCAGTTGAGATCTAATTCTTTTGACTTCCCCTTGATCTGACGGTCTTGATTTCTCCTGAAATCTACATCAACGAACAAGATTATTTTCCTTCTTTATGCAGGTTTCCTCTATGATCCAACAGTCAATAATTCTCTTGAATTATATCAATGATCAGGGATGATTGTGGGATCCTAACTTTCACGACGTTTAAACTTTCGTCGAGTTCTGTAATGGAAACTTCTCGTTGGTAGTGGAACTGATGCCAACCGTAGATCTATTGGTAGGTGATGATCGACGGTCTATACTAATTGCAGGATTGGAATTAACGTGTTGTTTAATTCTCCCTTCACACTATGCAATCAATCCCTGCCCTTAATCTGGCTCTTGTGTATCTAATGGTCACGACTTGATCTGACCATTGACCAGTCCTCCAACAGTCCTTCTCTTGTAATATAACGGTCTAGACTAATTGCACGATTGGAATTAACGTTTTGTTTAATTCTCCCTTTGCGCTCTGTAATCAATCCATGCCCTTGATCAGGCGCTTGTGTATCCAACGATCACGACTTGATCTGATCGTTGACCAGTCCTCCAACGGTCCTTCTCTTGTAACTCTCAGATCTGATGGTCCTGGTTTGTCTCGTAATGATAATGGATGGCTTCTACATGTCATTTCTTCTGAGCCTCATGTGTTTCATCTCTTCTGATATTTTTGGGTTTATACTTGGTTTCCAATTGAACCGAGGATAACTTCATGCTCTGATCTTGTGTGATCTAATACGCTGCCTCTCTTGAGATTTTAGGTAGATTCCTCTACGCCTTGTGTTATGTCTTCTACGCAATTACTCTTGATATTAACCTTGCTGCTCTATTGCATTCTCTTTCCATCATTTAACCTTCATTACACTAATTCCAACTATATAACTATTCATGATTGATTCATGTTTCCATCATAACAAATTATCATGATTGTTGACATCAATGACAATTCATCAATGATAACTCATCAATGCAATTAATCATAACAAATTATCATCACATCACAATGACATTGACTGTTGACATCAATGATAACATATTAATGACAATATGTCCAACAAGCGCTCCCTGTGTATGAGCAGGGGAGCGTTGTTCTTCCAAAAAGTTACCAAAATGAACAATTCCCTAGACAAACATTTGTTCTTACTGTCAAATGATGGGGATTCTTCTTATAACATGTTTTAGGGGTTGTAGCAAGTATTTTCATGGTGTCATTTGTGATGCGACACTTTAGGTAAAGACAATGTGACACTTAAAACACTTGCGACAAAAGTGTGACATTGTTGAAGTGAGGAATTTTTATGTGTAACACACACCTTCCCACTGAAGAACTTTTGGACCTCCAAAAGTATAGACATTCAGCAACTTAGTGATAATAATTTACTCTTCCATATTTTTTTTTGGAATTTAGTCTTCATCTTGGATCTTTGATCTTAGGTACTAGATCAGTGCACTTTCTACTTCTCTGGAATATAGCTGTGACTTTGGCCTTGTCGCTAATAGCTCTAGTTTTGTCTTACATATTCCTTGTCAACAAAATTCTTGTTCATTGAATCTCTGCAATACTTGTACATGTATTTCAACATTCACTCCCATCTCCTTCTGTTGAAGATAGTCTATCTCGACCAATATGAAACCAAGTCGAATGTTGATATGTGCCTTGCATTTTTGGACTCTATGTTCTTATATTGTTGATGTATCTGTAAGAGTCACTGAATGAATACTTTGTCCATTGTCGCTCCTTCCTTGAAGAACAATTTTTCTTTTACTGTTATCATCTGTACGTGGTTGATTTTTTTCAAGGTATACATCCACATGAGCATGTCATAGTATTTTAAAGAGATTCTTATAGAATGCACCTTTATACCTCTTATTTTCTGAAGAGGAAATATCTCCTTTACCAGATCTAGAAAGTTTTACATTACTTCTATGCTCTTCCCGCTCTCGATCTACATGCTCCAACTACCTGCATCCTTTTGTTCCTTCACTTCTAGTTCTTCAGAATCAAGAATGTTGTCTTAGATAATTCGATCCATATGTATCCCTTTAGATTATTGAAAGAAAATGCAATTTCCCATTATGTTTGTCTTAAAAGCCTTAGAAATATTTACAACGATATTTCTCTCACTGTAAAACAATATGTATAGGTGGATATCTACAAATCTCTCTAACGAGATTCCTCTCACTCTAAAACAATATGTGAAGGTGGCTATCTAGAAATATCTCTAACGAGATTCCTCTCACTCTCAACATCATATAAGGTGGAAATGTAGAATCTCTCTTACAAAATTCCTCTCACTCATACAAGGTAGCCATATATAAATTTACGGAGTCCCTCTCACTCTTATAATTTACAATGAGTGGCTTACAAGCCTTCTAATAAACTTTAGGAGATATACACATATGCATAAATTTAAAAATACACATATTTACAAAATTTTAAAGATGGCTTACTTATGGACTCATTCTTCCCATTGTACTTGGATGAGTCTCACAATGCCTGACCTATGACGATGCCTTTGACACTGATGCTAAATCTGACATTCAATCAGATGTTGAATCCAAGTAACCATTGGACCAAACTATAGGTCTTCCTAGTAACCTATATAACCTCTCTTTGTGAATACCAAGCACTATTGTCGTGGTTGGAGTAGCTTCCCTTGAATACACAAGTACCTGGTCATTCTAGAATGTGATTGCATAGCCTTCATCCTCAAATGTTGTAACTAAAAGTAGGTTTACCTTTAAGTCTGGAACATACAACATATGTTCGATTCCTAGAAAACCTCTCTACTCGAGATGGAATATTACATATCCATACCCTATTATTGCTTGTTTGATTTTGGTTCCAGATCCCACATAACAATTTGTGTCAGACTCTGAGAAAGTCAAAAATATTAATCTCATCCCAGTCATGTGGAGATATGAGCCACTATCCATGAACCATTCTTCGATGTCTTCATATATCACTTTTCCAAGACCATCCATAAGGAAGTATTATTTCCCAAGCATTTCAGTAAGACCATTGAATTCATCTGGAGTTGTTTCTTGTCTTATTGCAAGTATCTTTACATATTTTCTATTCTACTTCAGACATAAGTGCAAGTAAATTTTCCAGCACTTCTCAATCTAGTGTCCACTTAGACCACAATAAGTGTAGAGTGTCTTGTTCCAAGATCCCTTCTTCTGATTCCTCCTTTTCCTCTGACTTGAGAAATGATTTTTCTTCTTCTTGGAGGTTTTTCCTTGCACAAAATGTCTCCTTCAACACTTCTCCACATCATGGTTGCTAGTTCCATAGGAATCACATGGATAAATAGACTATTCACCAATGGGAAAAGTCTTCATTCCTTCTCTTGTAGCATGCAAATATTTCCCTGGAGATACCTTACACATGTTACTCTTGTCTAGACTGGAAGGTAAGGCCAATTGCTTATGTAGGACTTCTTCATCTGAATTTTTCTTTGCTTCTACTACCCTCGAGCATTATCCATATTGATGGGAGGAATAATAATGTGAAGAGCCTTCTTTCTCGATCATGTTTTTTGAGGGAGATAGCCTCTCTTATAGTACAGACTTCTCATTATCTTCTTGTCCAACTTTATTGATTGATGGTGCCAATATCTGCAAATTTATTTCTAATTCGTGAAAACTGCCCATATGAAAATATTCATGACATAACAATTGATCTTCCGACCTCTACTTATCTTAATCAAGAGCTTGCAACTACATTCTAAGCTCAAAATTCTCCTTCTGGATTTGTCGATTAATGTTCTTCTGAAGCCTCAATTTCATAAGAACTTTACTCATCTTGTCTTCTTGATAAGATTCCTTAAGATCTTGACCAATTGAACTCCTATATCTCATGTCACATCAACAAGCTGCAACACATGGCAAAACTAGCTCTAATACCACGTGATCTAGAAATACTTAGACACCACTTATTTCCTTAAGTATATACATGCAGTATCTAACTTAATCCAGAATAAATTTATTGATTGTATTGGGGTGGTCTGCATAATTATGATGATGTGTTTTTTACCCAAAACCTCATAAATTGATGATTAGTTTGTTGAATGATGAGATGATAGAGTAGAAAATAAAAGAACTCAAATTATACAATATTGATAACCATATTACTCCATCTATGAATTCTCTTCAAACCATAAGACTGTTTTTAACCATCTCAAAATACCAAAATACATGACAACATGTGCTTGCATAGAGGCATTTAATGGACCCTCTTTAATTCCATAACTCAAAACAAGAAAATAATCTCACCTTTGAAATCCTTGTGAAATTATGTGAAATTTGACTATAAAGTCGACCAATTTCCGAACTGGCTCAATTTCACCCTCTTAGGCATGTAAAACAATGCATTAAATACTCATTAATGAAAAATTGAGACAATGATTCTACAAACGACCTCAAATCACAAAATAGACCTCAAGTTCATGATCCTTGCCTAAAATGGTGAAAAATTAGTATAAAGTTGCAAATGTTTTGTCAATATACCTCATGGCATGTTTTACGAGACAACCATACTTGGTCTCTTTTATTTGAACGCAAATCGAGACATACGTATTGTCTTGGAATTCATGTCTTGCATAGAAAACTATGCCTAAGGATCCATTGTTGGATTACTGAGAGGGCGGGAGAATCCGTAATAGAGCAATATAATCATTTTCTAACCACAAAATGCAAGTGTTATATCAATGTAGCATTATCATCCAATAGTTGCAAAATAAATCAACAATGAACAAATGAGCAATCATACATATACACAGTACACCAGTGTTTTTATGTGGAAACCCAAAGCAGGAGAAAACCACATAATTATTTTTCTTATATGTATTTAAGAATTACATTCACTAGAAGCACCAAATTCCTTTGTTTTCCAACTGCCACTGGAAGGAGGCTCTGACCCCCTAGTTTCTCAAGCTACAACCCGAGGGAAGCTCCAACTCCCCAATTATCTGGCTACAACCAGAAGGAGGTTGCAACCCCTTATGTTCTCCGCCTACAACCGGGAGGTGGCTACAACCACATGTCCTTGCCCCATCCAACCACTTTGAAATATAAGTAGAATGATGGAACCATTGTCACACTATCACTGTGAGATATACCACTATAAACCTGTACCAATCAACCTGCACCAAACAACCTGTAATCAACATGTACCATAAACAAGTGCATCAACCATGCACCAACCTGAACCTCAACTTGTACCATCAAAGAGTGCATCAACCATGCACCAAATATGTACCAATCATGCATCAACTACACATCAACTATGACTCATCAAGATGTACCAACATCATCAACTATACACCTCATGTATGTGCCAACTCATCAACTACTTGTCTCAACCATGTACCCAACATGTACCTCAACCATATACCAAATATATATACCAATATAACCATCAAAATTTCTCTAGCAATACATCACCCTATATATAACCAAATACCATAAACCCTTACATCAAATCATGTGCCATAACCTCACTTTTATGTAGCCTCAAGTTAAACCAACAACTTCAGCAACACATCACAACCAAAAGACCAATATCCATATGCCAAATACTAACAACAAAATACCAACTATATCCTTCAACAAATTTGATATATGCAACAATATTGAACATCCAATACCATCTCAAGAGATAAACCCTAGCTCACAAAACATACCTTAAACAAGATGTGCCATATCTCTCATAAATAGACCCCAACCATGTTGTTGTCGGGATTCTATTGCCACAATTTTTCTACTGCACTTTTTCTACCACTATTTTTCTGCCGCACTTTTTCTACCGTAGTTTTCCTGCCATGATTTTCCTGCCGCACTTTTTATGCCACAGTGTTCCTGCCGTGATTTTTCTGCCACACTTTTCTTGCCGCACTTTTCTCTATCAATAATACCTACCCAAAATAACCTTTCACAAAATAGATATTCAATGATATTCAATAAGTTCAAGTATGTTTAAATGAGAGAGTATTGCCTCTTATTTATACTTTCATGTAGCATCCTCAAGGGGTTACCTTTTAACCATATTAGCCCGCTTTCCTTATTTTAGGGTTAACCCACTTATAACCACTCATCC
>JASDQU010108101.1:100888-112192 GCA_032191745.1 Picea mariana
TCTAAAAGTCTCCATTTATTAATCAAATATTCTAGATTATTAATTTAATATTCTAAATTAATAATCATTTTATTCTAACTTTATAAACTATGATATTTGTATTTTGGATTATCTAACATTCCCCCCTATGATCCAAATATACATTACAACAGATACCAAGTTCATCCCTGAACTTGGTAAATTTTATTTTGCCAAGAGGTTTCATGAAAATGTCAGAGATCTGATCTTCTGAAGGACAATAAATTGGCTTGATGACATCCTTTGCAATGAGTGATATGATATGATGATAATTAGTGTCCACGTGCTTTGTCTTTGAATGAAAAATTGGATTCTTGGCAAGCTTAATGGCTGACTAGTTGTCGATGAATAATGATGTAGCTTCTGCTTGAGAAATGCCCAAGTCCTGTAAAATTCTGCATAACCAAACAATTTCACATGTTGCTTCCCATGTTGAGATGTATTCTACTTCTGCTGTAGAAGTAGCTACTATAGCTTGTTTCTTACAATTCCAATACACTGTTGATGAACCCATGTTCATTAAATAACCTGATGTTGATGCTCGATCATCAATACTTCTGGCAAAGTTGGCATCTAAAAATCCACCAAGTACAAAATTTTTAGTCTTTTTGTAAAGAAGACCAAAATCTTTTGTTCCTTGGATATATCGAAGAACTCTTTTGGCTGCATTCTAGTGGTTGTCTCATGGTTGTTGCATAAAATGGGAAAGAATATTGATTGCATAATATAGATCTGGGCGAGTGGTTGTCAAATAAATCAAGCTGCCAATCAACTGTCTATAAATAGTACTGTCTACCAATTCCCCCCCTTCAAATTTTGAAAGTTTAAAGTTTTGTTCCATAGGGGTAAGAGATGGTTTGCAATCCTGCATGCCAAACCGCTGAATAATTTCTACTGCATACTTACTCTGAGAAATGAAAATATGATTTGGACGTTGGAATACTTCAATGCCAAGATAGTAGTGAAGGATTCCCAAATCGGTCATCTTAAAACCTGCATGTAACTCCTTTTTCACCTGTTCAATATGATCATCATTGTTTCCTGTAATGAGAAAATCATCTACAAACATAATAAGAATCACCAGATAAGGACCCTGTTGACGGATATACAAAGTATCATCAGATTCACTGCGTTGAAAACCAACCTTCCTAAGATATTCATCCATTTTGGTATACCAAGCACGGGGAGCTTGCTTTAACCCATATAAAGCCTTAATTAATTTGCAGACTTTATGTTCCTGCCCTGCAATTTCAAAACCTGGTGGTTGTTGCATATATACATCTTCTTGTAAGTCTTCGTTGAGAAAATCACTTTTTACATCCATTTGATGAACTTTCCAACCTTTCTGAATGGCCAATGCAAGTGTTAATCGGATGGTATTCCATTTAGCGGTAGGAGCAAAAGTTTCCTCATAATCAATGCCTTCTTGCTGCGCAAAACCTTTAGCCACAAGTTGTGCTTTATACTTGCCAATTTCGCTATGTTGGTTGTATTTAATTCTGTAAACCCATTTGCATCTGATGGGTTTAACACCTGTAGGACAATCAACAAGTTTCCAAGTGTTGTTATCAATTACTGCTTGATATTCCTCAACCATAGCCTGTTGCCATTATTTATGTTTTACTACTTCTTTGTATGTGGAAGGTTCAGTAAAATCATTTGTTGCCAAGACAAAATTCCCTTCATTGTTGTGTGATCCCCTTGTTCCTGTTTTATTCTGCTCATCAGGCCTTACATCTTTCAAAAGTTGAACTGCCCATTTTGGTAGCTGATGTTCACTGGTTTGGGGATCTGAATTACCATTATTGTAAATTGGATTAATGTAAACTGACATTCGTCAATCAGTTTAAGATTTTGGAGGTGGAGAATCATTGTCAGATGAACTGTCGCTGCTCGGAGAGTCGGATGAACTGCTGGAATACCCAGATGATGTTGTTGAAGTAACTAGACTGGATGTATCATCTTTAGATGAAGGAAAATCAAGTTCATACCAATTATGGAAATTTGGTTGTCTTTGTCTTTGATTTCCTTTAGTTTCTAACTTTTGAAGAAGACTTTCTATTTCTTCAGCACTTTTACTTTCAGTTTCATCAAAAATTACATCCCTGCTCACAATAAATTTTCCATTGGACAAAATTCGATACCCTTTCTTCTCATCAGAATACCCAATCATTGTGCATTTCAAGCTTCTTGAGTCAATCTTAGTTCATTTTTCTTTCGGAACTAAGGCATAACATACTGATCCAAAAACTCTAATATGTTTAACTCGAGGTTTGAAACCAAACCATGCTTCATAAGGTGTGATTCCATCCAAAGAAGCAGTTGGAGATTTGTTCCTTAAGTAGATAGTTGTATGGATTGGTTCTACCCAATATGTAGAACTTAACCTTTTAAAACTTAACATGGATCTTGCCATTCCTAACAAAGTGCGATTCATTCATTCTGCGACTCCATTTTGCTGAGGAGTGTAGAAATTAGTAAGATGTCTTCTTATCCCATTGTCTGTGCAATAAGTGTTGAATTCATCAGAAGTGAATTATCCGCCATTATCTGTCCTGAGAGTGCCTATCTTTTCTTTAACTTCGTTTTCAACAAGTTGTCGAAAAATCTCAAAATTTTCAAATACTTTTGACTTTTGCTTCAAGAAGTAAACCCAAGTTATTCTACTGAAATCATCAGCAAAGAGTAAAAAATATTTGCAACCACCGAAAGAAGTTTCTAGGGGTCCACAAACATCACTGTGAACTAGTTGCAACCATCGATTTGCACGCCATGAACTTGTTGAAAAACTCTCTCGACTCTGTTTTCCATAAATGCATGCTTCACATTTTGAAGTTTCCTTTTTGAAAGTGGGAATTCCTTTAACCATCCCTTGTTTTTGTAATTCAGAGAGACTATCAAAGTTGAGATGTCCATATCTCACATGCCACAATCTGATAGGGAGATACCTGTACTTACTGTTCCTTCACAGTCTGAATGTCTTGGAATAATTGTTCCTTTCATCCTTAACAGTTTTCCATCTTCATAACCTGTCATCATTGTTTTCATATTTTGTTTGACTAAGTTTATCTTAACCAAGCCATCTTCCATAATCACCTAATGTCCTGCTTGTCGAATCGTGACTAAAGATAACAAATTATTTTTAAAAGTGGGTACATACCATACATTTGAAATCATTCTTTCTCCAATATCAGGTAAATAAACTTTAACTATACCTTTTCCATAAGGAGTATGTTTGGTATGATCTGCAAGAAGGATGGAGTCAAGATGGAATTCTTGAAAATTCCAAAAAAAATCATGTCTGAAAGTCATGTGTTGAGATGCTCCTGAATCTAAAATCCAAGAATCTTCATAATCACTTTGAAAATCAGTGGAAAGACGTAATGTTGAAGATGAGGTAAACACATATTATGAATCATCATCATTTCGATCATTTGCAAACTGTGTTGTGTTTTGATGAAACTTGGAAATTTTATCAATGGAAGTGCGACAATCTTCTGCATAATGACTAACTTTGTTACATCTTATACAAACAATTTGACTGAAGTCTCTCCCTTTGCCGAAATTATGTCCTCTGCCCCTGCTTTGATTTCTGTGTGGAGTTTGTCCTCTGCCTTGACTATTGTCTTGAAAATAGCCTCTGCCTTGACTATTTCCTCTTGCGTGAAAAGATCCTCTGCCTTGACTGTTTCCTCTGCCTTCACTATTGCAACACACAAAACACATCACACCAAAGACGAGCAACACACAAAACACATCACACCAAAGACTATCTATCGGGGCTTGGCCTTGACCCTCGTATCGGGGCTCTGCCTTGACTGTTTCCTCTGCCTTCACTGTTGCAACACACAAAACACATCACACCAAAGACGATCTATCGGGGCTTGGCCTTGACCCTCGTATAGTGGTTGAAACAAGGAAAAAATGATTGAGCTTTGTACTTGGCTCTAGTCAAATTCCAAGGAACTTTCAAAATTTTACACTTTTACAAAACTCTGGCAATTTTGTCCCCCCTCAAAGTAAAAGGACTTTGAATTACAAAAAAAATTATTATCCCAAAAAAAATAATCACTTGATATGGTTGTATCCTTTGATATACCTGCAAGTAAATCTTTGCCTACAAAGTCTTTGGATTGGCAGAAAGAAATAACGTTACTTCACTATTGCCTTTGAAAATAGCAAGTAACATATGTGGAAATAAAACTATCAGCGTTACTTCACTATTGCCTTTGATAAGAGCACCTTCAGCGTTCAGATCTTCTGATAGTGAATATTGGAGGCACAGTCAGTTATTCCACCTGTTGTTATCTATCTGTTGCCAATCAAAAAGTTTTAACACCTGAGCATTAATGAGATGACGCAGGCAATCTCATAGACCTGTAATATCTTCGGCTATTTTAATCACGGGAATCTTCTCTTCAGTATCTCTTTTAAGATCGAGGTTTTCTCAGTGCGAAAATAAGATAGAACTTGAAAATGGCAGGTGTGGATTCGGTTGGAAATAACTTCAATGCCAAGAGCTATGACAAAAAAAACATGCAGAAGTGTCCTCAGAGGAGAAGAACTTTATTTTACCTGGGAGGAAGTTAATGAAACCTTTGACTCCATGGGGCTTCAAAAAAACCTTTTAAGAGGAATTTATGCATACAGTTTTGAGAAGCTATCTGTTATTCCACAGTGAGGGATTGTTCCTTTCTGCCAAGGTCTTGATGTTATCCAGCAAGCACAATTAGGAACAGGAAAGACTGCAACTTTCTGTTCAGGAATTCTACAACAGTTGGATCACGCGCACACAGAATCCTCCAGTGACGTCTCACTGTAACACGATTCCTACATAAAGAAGTGTCTCCTCCTTGCAGAATCATGCCAAATCTCAGTTCAGTTATGAAGTTTTTCACCCACCTAAGATAAATATGTCCAGCTCAGCAAGGAAACTTGATACAAAGAGAGGACACATCCCAACAGACAAATAACTCGGCCTAGATCCGAGTTTTATTGTCCAAAGAAAAATGCCCAGCGATTGATGGGACCTCAACCAATCGTCCAATTCACCCCTTCTAACACCAGATTCGACCAAAATAGAATTTTTCAAGTTCTTTCAAACAAAATGTTACCTGTTGATGCTTATCACAATTGAATTTAAATGCTTATCATAGTTTTAAGAATATAACAGTGATAATTAATATAACAGTGGATTGGAGAGGCCGTGAGTGTTTAGCTCAGGAATTACTTTACCATAAATTTATTTAGCAGGGACTAATTTGTCAATTTTCAGGATTTGCAATTTGTAAAATTAGTTTGTGAGTCCAATGACTGAAATCTGTACTGTTGAAGTAAAGTAAAAAAAAAAAAAATATTTTCCCTTTTTTAAAAATTTGAACAATAACTGACCGATTTACTGACAGAGTATGCACCAACATTTTTCCTTGGCCTGTAACGCTGGGATCTCTTCCTATGATCAGCTAATCTCCTCTTCATTTCAGTAGCATTATTGGAGCTCTGATACCACAATAATGGCAAAAGTGTCCTTAGACACACACTTTTATTAAATAGGAAAAGAAATTACATAAGAGACTTTGCAAGAATTTACATTCGAACAACACAATACTCTTGCAATGAGATATATATAAGCTAAATGTCCTAACAAACTCAAGATATGGATCACTTATTAAATAAACAAGTGTCCATTTACAATAAATGCTATCTTAACAATCTTATAACAATATTCCTAATTTAGAGCCTAAGATACGACATCTTTCTAGAGTCATATCTTTTACAACAATATTGTATTTCTAAAAGTCTCCATTTATTAATCAAATATTCTAAATTATTAATTTAATATTCTAAATTAATAATCATTTTATTCTAACTTTATAAACTATGATATTTGTATTTTGGATTATCTAACAGAAAGAAGGATAGTTGTTCGAGTAATGACATTTCAAATTCATTTTGCATATCCTTTTCAAATTCTTTTCTTAACCTGTCATCATTGCTTCCAAAAATAATATCATCAACATAAAATTCAATTAGTAAAATATTATCTTGAGTTACCTTGATGTAGAGGTTGTTGTCTGCACTTCCTTTTCTAAACCCTGCCTGTTGTAGATATTTATCCAGTCTAGAGTACCATGCTCTATGAGCCTGTTTTAGAACATACAAGGCCTTCTTCAATTTACACACATAATATTTGTTCTCTAACAACTGAAATACTTTGGGTTGCTCAATGTAGACTTCTTCTTCAAGTTCCCCGTTCAGAAAGGTCAATTTCACGTCCATCTAATACACTTTAATATTCTTGGAGCATGTATAAGCTAAGAGCAATTAGATTGCTTCCATTCTGGCAACTGGAGCAAATGTCTCTTCAAATTCAATTTCTTCAACCTGGGTGTATCCTTTACATACCAATTAGCTTTGTTCCTTGTAACATGTCCATCTTCATTTGATTTATTTCTAAATACCCACTTTGTGCCAATCACATTCTTATTATTTGGTCTTGGAACCAATTCCCAAGTGCCATTCTTCTCTATTTGATCCAATTCTTCATCCATGGCCTTATTCCAAAATTCATCTTTGTTGGCTTCTTCAAAACTGTTTGGTTCAATCATAGATGAGATTGCTAGGTGTGTTTGTTTTGGTTTACGGATTATTCTTATAGTCTCAACTCCTGCATCTTTGTTTCTGATAATCTGATCTAAAGGATGATTCTTCTAACTCATTTGCTAGGTGTCTTTGGAGTCACTTGTTAAACTTTCTCTTCTAGTTGTGTATGATCCTCTTCATCTTCCCCCTTTACTTCTTCTTTATCTTTTGTTTCTTCTTTGTAAATTTGTTCCATTGATTCATTTTCTTCTTCCTTTAATTTGTGTCTACCTGTTTCATCAATTGTTACATTGATGTTTTCCACAACTTTGTTCAACCTTAGATTGTAACACTTGTATGCTTTCCTTGTACTTGAGTAACCAACAAGTACTCATTTTCCCACATGAGAGTCAAACTTTCCCATTCTTCCATATTCTCTTTTGATGTAGCATTTGCTTCCAAATACTTTGAAGTGATTCACATTTGTTGGTCTTCCTTTCCATAGCTCTTAAGGGGTTTTGGCAGTGTTGTTTATCAGAATTACTCTGTTTTGAATGTGAATTGTTGTATGCACTACATGTGTCCAAAATATATCTGTCAATTTGGAATCCATTAGCATTGTTCAAGCCATTTTTTGTACTGTCTTGTTCTTTCTTTCAACAACTCCATTCTGTTGAGGTGTCCTAGCAATGGAGAATTTCATTTTTATTCCATGCATGTTGCAGTAGTCCATAAATTCCTTTGAAGTGAACTCTCCTCCATTATCAGATCTCAAACATTTGATTTTTGAATCCATTTCCTTGTAAAGCTTGAAGTTTTGAAAAGCTTCTGACTTATTCCTGAGAAATAAAACTGATGTCATTCTTGTATAATCATCAACTAATAACATAAATTATTTCTCACCTTTTAAACCCTTTGTTGTAGTTGGTCCAACTAGATCAATATGCACAATTTCCAGTGGTCTTGTCGATGAATATTCCTTTGATTTAAATATGGTCTTTGTTTGTTTTCCTTGTTGACAATGCTTGCATAAAGTGTTGGTCGGTTTCGTGATCTGGGGAATTTCTCTAACTGATTCTTTTTTGATGAATTTGACAAGGTTATCAAAGTGTATGTGACCCATTCTTCTGTGTCATAGCCAACTTTCATCTTCCTTTCCTAGACAACACTTTTCATTTCCAATTTTACTTAATACATATATGTTGCTTGAAGTTCTTGCATCTGTTGCAATCAATTTTCTTGAACCTTCTTTTCTTATCTCTCACTTTTGTGAATCAAAAGTAACTTTATGACCTTGGTCACACATTTGACTCACACTTAGAAGATTGTGGTTTATATCTTCTACTAGTAGAAATTTTTTTGCCTTGGTATTCTTGTTTCCAATTCTGATTGTGCCTTTTCCAATTATTTTAGTTGAATCATCATTTTCGAAGGAGACTGATCCATCTCTTTCCTTTCTTAATGTAAGAAACCTATCTTTATCACCTGTCATGTGTTTTGAACAACCATTGTCAACATACCAACCACGTTTCTTTTGCTTAGCTTGTAGAGCGAGTGTGCATTCTTCATTGCTATACTGATTTTGATTTCTTATCCATGTTATCTTCTGAGGTTCCTGTCTGTGACTATTGTTGTTATGTTGTGGTTCTCTAGGAGGAACTGTCATTCTACAATCTTTGGCCATGTGTCCAAATTTGTTACACTTGTAGCATTCCACTTCAGTGCTCAATGATTGAAACATGTTGTAACTTCTTATATGTGTTTCACTAGGCATTCTTGGATAACCTTTTTGTGTATGACTTTAAAAGTTGTTTATGTTCCTGCGCAATTAATAGTTTTATGCCCAAAATTAGTGCATCCATAACATAAACCAAACAATATAGTTTGATACCTGGGAGTTGAAGATCTTCTGAAAGGAGATGCTCTTATGAATCCTTCTTCTTACTGATGCCTATCTATTTCTGCCGGTCGTTGATTCTGAAATCTGAATCTTCTCGATGGAGGAGTGTCCATGCAATCTTCCTTGTAGGTCTTCCTATCCCCTTTGATTTTTTCTGCATAGTTTTTTGGATATGTTTCTTGTTCTATTGTTTTGGAGCTTGATCCCTTTTTTGTCTGATTGTATCCAACTCCAAAATTGTCATGATGAGGATTTTGACTACTGATAATGTTATCCAAAACTTTTGAGTTGTTCTTCATATTTTTCTCTTGGAGATCCTTTCTTAATGTGACAATCTCTGCTTCCAAATTTCCAATGATCTTGTCTCTTTCTTCTAGTGCGGGTATATTATGATCAAATCTCATAGGAAGAGATCTTAATACCTTTTGAAAAATTATAGATTCTTTAATTTCTTATCCCAATCCTATGATTGCATTTACTGTTTCATCAACTCGTAAGAAGTAAACTGCAATATTTTCATCTTCCTTCATCTTTAGTTGTTCGAACTGACCTCTGTAAGTTTGAAGCTTTGCTGCTTTGACTTTTGAATATCCTTCATAACTATTTTAAAGCTTGTCCCAAATCTCTTTAGCGGATTTTCAATGTATAACTTTGGTGTAGATCAATTCACAAAGACCATTCAGAAGTGCATTTGTGGCTTTGGAATTATTTTGACCGAATTTTATTACTCTTTCATTTGTCGGCGGAACTACTGGTTCTTTGTATACATCTACAATTGATTGCCAAATTTCAAATCCATGTGCCTGTATATATGTTGTCATCCTTCTGCTCCAAAATGCATACTTTTGTCCATTAAACTATGGTATTCCATTTTTATACATGTTGTTTCTCTCCATGATCTATCTTTCAGTGGTTAAACTGATTTGTGAAGGAACCCGCTCTGAAACCAATTGTTGGATTACTGAGAGGGGGGGTGAATCAGTAATAGAGCAATATAATCCTTTTCTAACCACAAAATGCAAGTGTTATATCAATGTAGCATTATCATCCAATACTTTCAAAATAAATCAACAATGAACAAATGAGCAATCATACACATACACAGTACACCAGTGTTTTTACATGGAAATCCAAAGCGGGAGAAAAACACTGAATGTTTTTTCTTATATGTCTTTAAGAATTACATTCATTGGAAGCACCAACTTCCTTTGTTTTCCAGCTGCAACTGGAAGGAGGCTCCAATCCCCTAGTTTCTCAGGATACAACTTGAAGGAAGCTCTAACTCCCCAATTCTCTGGCTACAACCAGAAGGAGGCTACAACCCCCTATGTTCTTCATCTACAACTGGAAGGTGGATAAAACCACATGTCCTTTCCCCGTCCAACCACCATGAAATATAAGTAGAATGATGTAACCAATGTCACACTATCATTATGAGATATACCATTGTAAACCTGTACCAATCAACCTACACCAAACAACCTATAACAACCGGTACCAAACAACCTGTAATCAACATGTACCATAAACAAGTGCATCAACCATGCACCAACCTATACCTCAATCTGTACCATAAAAGAGTGCATCAACCATGCACCCAATATGTACCAATCATGCATCAACTACACATCAACTATGACTCATCAAGATGTACCAACATCACCAACTATACACCTCATGTATGTGCCAACTCATCACTTACTTGTCTCAACCATGTACCCAACATGTACCTCAAACATATACCAAATACATATACCAATATAACCATCAAAAGTTCTATAGCGATACATCACACTATCCATAACCAANAATATGTTACATATCTCTCATAAATAGACCCCAACCATGTTGTCACGATTATGTTGCCGCAATTCTACTGCCATAATTTTTTTGCCGCACTTTTTCTGACACACTTTTTCTGTCGCAATTTTCTTGTCGCACTTTTTCTGCCACACTTTATTTTCCGCAGTTTTCCTGCCGCTATTTTTCTACCGCATTTTTCATGTCGCAATTTTCCTGCCGCACTTTTCCTGCCGCAATTTTTCTGCCGCACTTTTTCTGCCTCACTTTTCTCTATCAATAATACCTGCCCAAAATAACCTTTCACAAAATAGATATTCAATGATATTCAATAGGTTCAAGTATGTTTAAATGAGAGAGTCTTGCCTCTTATTTATACTTTCATGTAGCATCCTCAAGGGGTTAACTTTTAACCATCTTAACACACTTTCCTTATTTTAGGGTTAAACCACTTATAACCACTTGTCCACTTAACTTAATCACTTTCTACAATTAGTAACTTTTCCATTAACTTTATTATTTAAATAATTTCTTTTGCATCTACTTTGACTTATAGTACACTCATCACTTCACTTTATTATTTAAATAATTTCTTCTTTTCAAACACTTTGACTATTTTGACCTTTTGGGGCTTCTTGATGACTCATGAGGGTTCTCCAACTTCACATGGCCATAACTCTCTAACCGTGAGGAGTTATGTGATGTTTCACATACCACTGGAAATGGCATGACATGTACTATCCATCTAGAATGGTCTTACCTACAAATATATCAAAACTCATACCATTATCCATCAAACAAACTTGGGTCCATTACCCAAACCTTTGTGTTACCATAATTTTCTATCAGAATTTCTTCAAGGGTTGACATCAATGACATCCATGCCCAATATATAGGGAACAGGCCCCCAACCGTACCTGGACTTCATGCTAACATATATATATATTCAACATCCATGCCCCCAACCGTACCTGGACTTCATGCTAACGTAGGCATATATATAT
>JASDQU010108101.1:112352-125825 GCA_032191745.1 Picea mariana
ATTATAATGAATACAAGTTTAAATATAAAATTTCCCACTGTTATATTCGATTGAGTGTTTAGCTCAACTGGTACTTCATTAGAGTATAGAACCGGAGGTTATGGTTTCAATACTTTTTCATTCCAACAATTTTTTATTTGCAAGCCTTTATGGTCTTCTGGAAGGTGTCGCGTGGCACCTTTTGATTGGCCCATGTGGTGGCATGTCATTGGTCGACTGTACCAACCCTACCACATCATCGTTTATTGTGTTGTACAGATTGCCACATCACGTTGACATGTCCTGCCACTTGTCTACCACATAAGCAATATGGAGGCCATGTTTCACCCCTTCAATGGTGCCACATGGAATATACAGCCTTCCACGTCATTTGTATGGATGACACTTTGAAAACTTTTACTAGTCCAAATGGACCCCTGAAATTCCCTTTTTTGGGTGACACATGGCACCCCCTTGTGCTGCCATGCATCCCTGCTAATGTCACTTTGCATCATGCTGACATCACTCTCATTGTATGGACATGACACGTGTCCCTTTGACTTTTTGACTTTTTCCCTAGTTTGACCAAACTTTGAACGTTCATAACTTTTGCATACGAGCATAGTTTGACTTGTCATTTCCATTATTGGAAATATGATGACGATCTATATGCATTGATTCCATTTTCAAGAGAATTTGGTATGATTGAATTTTGAGCATTTATGGATCCCTTGGGACCTCTGTGAGCGTTTCGGATCCTCCTGGACCTCTATGAGCATTCCTTGTATCCTCCTGGACCTCTATGAGCATTCCTTATATCCTCCTGGACCATGGAGTTACCAAAACATGTCTATACATCACAACTTAATTTAGATCTAAAAAAATTTGGGTTGGCTCATCAATGATTGACATTAATTATTTTTTAGAAGGGATCTCAATGGGGTTGCAATTTTGACTCAATTATGGAAAAACCTTATGTAGTAACCAATGAGGCCCAAGAAGCCTCTTAAATTTGCAACGTTCTCAGGAATGGATACTATGGATTGAATCTTTTGTGGATCATCTTTGAACCCTTCTTTAGAAATTATGTGCCCCAAGTATTCCATTTCATGTTGAACAAAAGAACACTTAGATTTCTTTGCATATAGTCAATTTGCTTCTAAGATTTGAAAAAATTTGTCTAAATGTGAAATATGCTCAATCAAAGTCTTACTATAAACTAGAATATCATAAAAAAATACCATAACATACCTCAGCAAGTGAGGCTTGAAGATCTTATTCATGAGGCTTTGGAATGTAGAGGGAGAATTGGTTAATATGAATGAAATAACCATGAAATTATAGCGTCCCTCGTGGGTTTTAATTTTTTAGGGGAGAAAACATGTAACACCCTTTGCTTACAAGCTTAACTCATAACTAAATCACATTACTTTTGACCAAGGAGGAGAAAGATAAGGCATAGCAAATAAAATATTCAAGTGTATGCTAAATGTTAAAATCTCAAAACATAGAAAAAACAAACTAAAATAAAAGACTTGAAAGTGATTTCAAAATTACTTGATTGATAACAAACATGACAAGTATGTTAAATAATCAAAAAGAAAAATAAAGTCAAACTAAAATCAAGCTCAAAATAATTGGAAAAACTAAGAACTAATCATACACATTATAATGGTTTTGTCAAACAATCAGGTGAAATGTCTTTTAAGGATCTGGCCATTAATAGGGAGAGGATATAGATCACCCTCTAAACTCTTTAGAAGGGAGAGGATATAGATCACCCTCTAAACTCTTTAGCCTATATGTGTCAGCTCTTATCTTCTAAGAAATTTGAAAAGGACCGAGCCATAAATTTTGAAACTTAGTATGTTTCCCTTTTGGTTCATTTACCATATCCCATTTTAATACCAAATCACCTATTTCAAAGTTCATATCACCATCGTTGTGTTTATCAAACCATCTTTTAATGATTTTTTGATGAGCAAAAAACTTTTGTTTGTTCCTTCCATTTTCCTCTCGTAGCGCAATTTATGTATATATTTGATTTTGGACAGCATACGAAGGTTGGACTTGGGCAGCTTGAGAAAGTTATAGTGAAGGCAATAAAACATTGGGTGGTAAGATAGCCTCCTTCCCATACACTAGATAATATGGGGAGGTTCCTAATTCCCCTTTAGGCGTTACTTTATTGGCTCACAAGGCATTGGGTAAAGCATTATGCTAGTTCCTACGGTTTTCAATTGTTGTCTTTTTTAAGATGTGAATAAAATTCTTATTAGTAGATTCAAACCACTCTATTTCCTTGCAAATAATTGTTGGTTGAATAACGAAGAATTATATCTTTATCTAATACAAATTCAGACTATAGAGATTAAGAAAAATACAAAGCATTATCAAATACAATAACTAAAGGAACACCAAATGTAGTAATTAAATGTCGTTCAAGAAGTTGAGTGATTACGATTTCATTAACCACTAGAGAAATAATCGGTAGCGGTTAGGATATCCATATGATGCTTTTATGAATGTGGATTTATTTCTCCAATAATATCCATTCCCCATTGCTCAAAAGGCATCTTAATTGAAACATGTTGCAATGGAATGGATGTTTTGTTCTCTCTTATAGGACATAATTGATGTGTCTTGCACTTTTGAACATAAGAATGAGAATCTGTGAAAAGAGTAGGCCAATAATAAATAGCTATCAAAATTTTGTGAGCAGATCTTTCTCCAGCGAAGTGACCTCCAACTAGCCCATCATGGAGATTTTTCAAAACTTTATTCGCATCTTATTTTCTAGACATTGTAATAAAACATCATCATAGTTCTTCTGAAAAAGAATTCCATTCACAAGTTGATATTGCACAGATTTTAATTGTAATGCCCCTTTTTCCTTTATAGTTCAAATCATTAGAACTAGTCCCATGTTGTAAGAGATATTTCAAGTCAAAGTAGCACAAGTCTGGTCAGCATTAATGTAAAGGACATCATTGGTGAGAACAACAAGTTCATTCTCCTAGCCTTCTCCTTCTTTTAAAATAGAGTTATGTGAATCTATTGTGAACTTACATAGTCCTTGTCCACACATAATATGAGTAGGTTTACATTCTAGATCGTACTCTAGATTATTTTTCTTTACCTAATTCTTGTTGAATAAAAAGTGATATAATCGTAAGATGGGTAACAATTACCTTAGTAAGATTTTTAGGAATATAGGGTATAAAGTGTTTTACATCCGTAAAGACAACATATGTTTGTTTATCATTGGTTGGGTAATTTAATTATGCTCCTTGCAAATTAGTGCTTATAAAAGAAATATGGCACTCATTTCCTTCTAAAACTTTGTGTGTTAGTACTACTATCAAACAATGATCAAATACAAAAGTATAAAGAAGAAAATATTGATCAAAATTGGGACTCCATAAAATTGGAGCATTAGCAATGGTAGTTTTAATTTTTCAAAAAATTATTTTTCATCTTTAGTCCATTTGAATTTGGCATCACTTTTAATCATTTTTTGCAACGATTTGACTATTTCAGTGAAATTAGGTATAAATATCCTCACAAATTTAATCTTTCCAAAGAAAGATTGCATTGATTTCTTGTTATGAGGAAAAGGAAATTGACCAATGACTTTCACACGTTTAGGATCAACAATGACACTTTCTTTTGATATGATATGACCCAACAACTTACCTTTTGTGACTATGAAAATACTATTTTTTGGATTTAATGAGATACCATATTTTCAACATCTTTCAAAATTTTGAGAAAAATGTTTGATGTGGTCTGATATATTGGAATATACAATTATGTTATCAAGATATATGACAACATTCATTAAATTGTGAAAAGAAATATCCATTTCTTATTGAAAAGTTACACCTGAAATGATCAAACCAAAACTTTTAAAAGAAAAGGTTCCCCATTTGGTCCTAATTTTGTTTAAGTCTATCATCTTCAGCCACAAGTACTTGATTATACCTTGAAAAACCATCAAGAAGCGAAAACATTTCAAATCCCAATACAAGTTGTAGAATGTGAACCATGGGTGGTATGGGGTAGTTGTATTTTTAAGAGGATTTATTTCAATTATGGAAATCAATACACAAATGAATTTCACCAATTTTTTATCTTACTAGAACTAAGTTTGCTACCTAGGTAGAATGTTGAACTTGAAAGATTATTTTAGTGTCAAGTAGTTTTTTCAACTCTTTCTGCACTTGGGGTTCCAAAGAAGGATGAATCTTCCACGGGTTTTTTTTAAAAGGCTTCGCATCCTTTTTCATGGGAATTGCATGTTGAATAATCCACATGTTAGAAGTTTTTAAAACATCATATTTCCATGTGAACAGATCTTGATATTTCTGGAAAAGTTTTAAGTATGCTTGTTTTTATTCTCCAG
This sequence comes from Picea mariana, assembly GCA_032191745.1. Classification (NCBI taxonomy): domain Eukaryota; kingdom Viridiplantae; phylum Streptophyta; class Pinopsida; order Pinales; family Pinaceae; genus Picea; species Picea mariana. Next base: position 116,737 of record JASDQU010108101.1, read on the forward strand.
AAAAACATGTCTTAAGATTCATTTTTTTTGGATTTTCAGTAGTTCTAAGATTAATCATCTCACGTCCTAAGGTTGAATTGTGAGTTTTGATATTAGATGATTTCTTGAACTTGTCTTGAAAGTAAAATAGTTTTTTAATGTTACCACACCTTTTGGGATAGTGTTAGCCATTAGATTATCCATTCCTTCCTTACAACTTTGCAGTGCTTTCTCATGTTCTTCATCATCAATTGTAACATCCTGGTTAGTAAGAAATTCTATAAATTGTTCATCACCTTCAAAAACCCTTCAGTTGGTGATATTATGAGGGAGTGAAGGTCGATAAAGTAATTCAATAGAAAATATACTTGCCTCAAAATCCTCTGACAAAGCTAATCTATAGGTTGTAGTAGACAATGAGTCTGCTACTATATTGTTTGTTTGAGGAATGTTAGAGATATTGAAGGCTTCAGTATTTCTATTTAATTTGAACATTTTCCTGTTGGTATTTTTTTAAATGTGGAGAATTGAAATGAATTGTATTTTTTAGTTATCTCACAATGATTTTAGAATCTTTATAACTTTTTTCAATTTTGATTTTATTCGGTTGTCCATTTCAGGGAATCCGAAGATGTGACTAGTCATATGCAAAATATCCTTGGATATTTGAGACTGGTCTTTTCTAAGAAATAAACCATAAGATTCAAGAATGTCAACCATAATGATATCAATGATTTGGTGAACTTTGGGATTAGATGTTACGCTAATTAAAACATATTTTAGTTCTCCTATGACCTTAACCTCTAAATTATCTCGTAGAATGATGGGAGTACAACACTTTGTTAGGGTAGCATTTGATTTTCCACATAATGAGTAAGGAATTACATTGGATGAAGCTCCTAAATCCACTATACAATCATGCACATTTTGATTTAAAATATCAAAGGTTAATAGAAAAGGTGGAGTCTGGGACTTGAATATTTTTCTTGAGAGAGCAACATTTGTTGTTGCATTCTACAAGTAATTGGTTGTTGTCTTGGTAATATTTTTTGTGAAAGTTGACGACTCTATATAAAAAATATATATTTTAAATAATTTAGTAACAACTTTCTTTGTTGAGCAACCTTACATACGTTGAGGATTGAAATATTTGCTTTAATTTTCTTAAGATACTCAATTATGTTATATTCCATTGAAGAATATTGATTACCAGTAGAAGTATTTTTTGCATTTGGAATATTTGAAGAACTTCTAACAGTAGGTGATACAATCCAACTTTTTTTCTTATTTGAATTTTGAGGGTTAGCAGCAAACGTTTTCTAGATAGGTCCCTTGCTTCGAAGGTTATAATCTATCTGTACATGTAATTCTTCTTCTATTTCCTCCTCTTCATCCAGATTTAAACTAAGAAATATGTCCTAGAGAACCATATTTATTTCATTAGGTTGTTCCTCCACTTCTTCTTTTTCTTCTACCTCTACATTATTGCCACTATATTCCTTTGTTTGAATACATTCATCTAGAAAACGATCAGCTACCAAGTTCATGGCATTGATCCATTGAGGACATGTTTTTATGAATGATTTGCTTGGTAATAGTTGTAGAAAATTTCTATTGTTTTTTTTTCCAAGTCAATGTTTAGATTTGTTGGTGGGGGTTCAAGAGGTTTTGGTGGCATAGGTATTTTGAATAATGGTCCATATGGAAGTTGTGTTGAACTTCCTTCTCCAAAATTCCTTTTGATATCCATGATTTCATTGGCTAAACATTTGATCAAACCTTGTAAGTTATCCAATTCCATAAGATCCTTTCCATTTCCCTCTAAGGTTGGTTTTTGTTGGGGTCTGGGAAAGATAATATTTTTCTTGGTATGTATATTCTCTTTCTTGTCAAATGAGGCATGACTTTCTTTACACACCATCATTGCAAATTCAACCTTTTTAGTCTTTTCAAATTTTTGGGCCAATGTATTCTTTCCATCTCATTTGAAAAACATGGAAATAGGGGCTGGTAATGTGTTAGCATATACTTCTATATAAGGTTCTTGAGTAAGTTCTATTTTTGTCTTTGTTAGCCTCCCATTTTTCCTTAATTAAATAGATCTTTTTCCCACTACCATCCTACTTTATAACTGAACTTGGCCATATTATTATAGATTTCCATGATGTTAAGCTCAAAACCTTTAAACAAGAACTTAGAAGTAATTGTTGCTTATTTTATTGCAATTCCAAAATTTGTAGTAGATTAAAATGAGTTTTTAAGATAACCTTGCTAATGATGAATTGTTCAATTCAGTTTCTATACCCCCAGTGCAGTTATGGTACCTGATCTCATTGGTTGGCATATGTGCGCATGCCCAAATGGAAAATGGACACATGGGTTTTGAAGATCTAGATGCCAGCATGGTGTGTGCCCCTTGGTTTGTGCCCAGGATCCTTCAAGCGAACGTGAGGCTTCAGTCAAACAGGTGGTCAACGCCTTCTAGTGCATAGGTTGTTAAGTGAGATTATGATAACAATGATATTCGTATGTATTTCGTGTCATACAAATAGCATATGATATCGAAGTATGATTTTTTTGTTTTCCAATATTTTCTAAGTTTGTCTGATGGTTATAAGAAATCAAAGACAATTTGATCTCATGGTTAGCATAACTATTTTTTATGCTCTGGTATACGAGATCGAAGGGATCACTCTCATCTCTCCACTTAGTTATATTTCTATATATTGATCTACTTTGTAATGTAATGGAATGAAGGAATGTAACTATTGAATTGAAGTTGTGGAACGATCCATGTGATTTGTTGGCCATTGTTATTATAGAACGATGTATATGAATCTATACATGCGTTGTAGATTGAATACTATGTTCTTTAATACAAATCACATTTATGGTTAATGGTGTTCATTTGATCTCATTACTGTAAGTATATAGTTCACTACTAGTTGGCGAGGACCCACTAACCTAGGACGTGCAACTAGCTTGTATTTTATTTTGTTAGCTTAGTTTTTCATCTTAGTTTGATTATGTATTGTAGAGACTTGGTTGTTCTCTGTAGTGTTATGTGTGAGAATTTCAATTTGGTATGGATTATTTTGTTAGCAGTAAACCTGTAGCTTGTCTCATATCTAGGAATACTAGCATTTACTTTACTTCTCATTTGATATATATGCTTGATTCCAATTTTCAGTTGGTTTGATATTTCATTTGTTGTGTTTATTTTATGTTAATGCTTAAAGGATTTTGACTTGTCACAATTATTGGAATCCTTTAAGAACTGAACTCATCCTTGAGATAAGTACAGGAACACTCAAAGTGAAAGAGAGTACTTTGAGCCCTTTGTAGTAAAGAGTAGGTATTAAGAGATTATTAATTGGTTTCATTATGATCTTTACTATTTTTCTCCGAGTAAATGAATATGTTGAGATGAATGACAAGATTCTATTTGAGTTGTAATTGCACTAAGATAAGTAATATGGATGCAAAGCCCAACATTGCCAACAAAGAATTATTATACTTAAAATATGAATTTTTATCTTTAGTTTATGTACTTGATTTAGTTTACATATTTCATTTCTTACATTCCTAAGATAATAATTTTAGGATTAGATTAGTGGCATGTTGCAAGAGTTCAACTCATATTTTGTCGATTGATTTGAATAGCAACTTGAATGGTATTTTACCTTTACATTTCATGTTTCTTAAGTTAAGTTACAATAATTATACTTCATCAGTTTGATGGTTTAATCATCTCTTAGAGTGCATGATCACTTAGTTATCAAGTGAAATATTGCAACACATGCCATCAATGAAACCCAAACTAATGAACTAATCATTATTCATAGGTTTGATTTCTAGTTTTAAGCACTTTTATTCCCTCATACATTGAAATCTCAAGTATTCCTTGATTAAACAAGATCTCATTAGAAACATACCTATGCATGGACCACACATCTTGACATAAGTATGCAATTCCATTGTTCATCTTGATATAAATTTGTTAATGCAAGATTAAGGTGTCTGAGATTTACTTTCGATTTCTTTGTGATTTGAATACACTTTTTCGTTTTGGATTGATACTTTGAATAGATAGAATTCGCCCTTTATCCTACACATACTATGTTTAAAACACATAAATCTATGTCCTAGATTGACAACAGGGTTTATTAAATGACAAATAAATAACCCGACATTTTTGGCGTCATTGTCGGGGAATTGTTAAAAGGTAAACAGTAGAAGGATAGTTTTTAGTTAGTTGTTTTCATTTGATTTTTTCATTACATTACAGATTTGGTGGAGGAAAATATGGTAAGACACAAAGGTGCCATTGCTTCGGAATTTTTGAAAGGGTTCTATCCCGCCACATTCACTTTAGTGAGTCTTTCCAAACCCTTTTCTATCATGTAATTAACTAATGGTTAGGCCTAGAGATAGCAAAGGTAGGTTCCTTAAGTCAACAAGTAAGATTTCAGGTGATTTGTTTGGTAATACTAGGACCCCCCCCTACTAATACGACTGAAAGGTATACAAATAGTTATTTTCATGAAGGAGAAGGTTTTGCATCAAAAGTGACCCCAGAGCTGACCACACCGCAATCCGAAACCACTACTGAGAAGGTGCAGGAAGACCAAGGAGAAATCCTGAACAAAGGTGTTGAAGATAACCAAATTGGTGAGCCAGTTCCAAGTATTGAACCAACCTTAGAGCAGGATGTCAATCCAGAACACATTGTCAAACTCTTTGGATCATCACAGAACATGGTCATGTAACATATCGAATCTACATCTATAAAAGGGATACCAAAAGCACACATTGGGGATAATTTTATTTTCCATCAAAATCCAATTGTTGAGCCACCATTCTCACCGAATTGGGACTAAAAACCAAAGCTAATTAATTTCAAATTGATTGGAATCATGGCAGACGAGGAGGAAATGAATGTGGAAGTGGAAGGAGATGAAACCTTTGGATTCCCCATCCTTGATTTGGCACCAAATGTGAATATGAAGAACATTCCTCTGTCGACATTGCCAAATTTCCAAGGTATGATCACTAAATATCTAGATGTCTTTTTGTTTGAATTTGGAATTCTGTGTTGAAGTTATAATTATGTGGATGATGCTCAAAAGTTAAAGTTATTTCTTACGACCTTGAAATATTTTTCTTTAAGATGTTTTATAGGACTCGAGGAGTTTTCTATTAGATCTTGGAAAGATATGCAAACCACTTTTCTTAAGAAATACCAAGATTATTGTAGAACTAGAGACTCACATAATGGTATCCTTATGATACAACAACAGTAAGAGAAAAGTATCGAAGATTACGTTGAGAGATTCCTATACAACCTTCAAAAGACTAAATAGAGTACATTAAATGATGATACCATTGGACCTATTTTTTTTAAAGGGATACAGGAAGAAAATATAGAAGTGCTTAATCTTATGGGTTATGGTGATGTTTCTCACTTACCATTTGTAGAAAGTTGTGATTTATGCAAGAGATATTCATGATGCATAGCTAAATCTAGTAAGGGAGTGAGGGATACTTTTACAAGGGATACTAAATCTAATATAGGAGGAGTAACAAGGTTTGAATTAGGAAATTTATTAGAGAACTTTAAAATAGACATCCTTGGTATTATTATCTCACAGCTAGATACATTAAGATTAAAAATAAAGAAGAAGAAGAAAACACATCCTTAACTATTTTTTGTGCTCAATGTAGGAAGAGGCATCTTTTAAGAGAGTGTTCATTAAATAATGTAAAAAATTGTGTTATTTTTGCAGATGACCATGACACAGAAAGATTCCCCTCACTGTCAGGACTTCAAGTTATTTATCAAGGAAGCAATGGGACAACTGAGCCATCTTTTCAAGCTGCACAAAAGAGGCCTTGGAAACCTTGAGCACAAGGTATGTCACAAGACCCCTCATCACAATTTTATGCATCTTATAATTCTTATCCTTAACAGTGGAATGGTTATATGCCCTAGCAGCCATGGCCCCAACATCCTACTCAAAACTAGCCTTGGAAACAAAGCTAGCGAGAGAATGCTTATGGAATTTGGCCCCACAACAATCTCCAATGACTATCCAACGTATCCCCAATATTCCTCACCTATACCACCACATTACCCTCTAATGCAAGCACAAATGAGTTTACCTCGACCAAAAATTCTTAAACTACCACAGTAGTTATAGTTACCTGCAACTCAAAACCCTCCTAGTCGAACACAATTACTTGCTCAGTTGGTTCCCAACCCAAATAATAGAACAACTATTACACATCTATTTTTCGTACTACCAAGTGTCACACTTTACCAGTGTCACACTTAAGTATCTCAATTTCATCACCATGTGGGAATGTTTTTCGTAATCCCTAAACATATTGGAAGGGAAACCTATCATTTGGAGGTTGAAATACCATCTTTCACCTTGATTTTTTGGACTTTTTTTAGTATCATCGCTCTCCTGCCCATATGAAGAGGAGGATGAACCCTTGTCATCGCTCCTTTATTAGCTTTAGGGGAGCAATTTTATCACCTTGTGCTTAGTTATAGGGGGGAAATAAAGTGGTTACAACCATCATACCTTATTGAGCGGTTGTTTCCAGGAGGTTTCATTTTATTAGGGGTTGGTTCAAGCTACCCTTTATCCAAGACAAGGTCAATATTTTTTGTTAATGCAAATCCTCATTTGATCCTATCCTCTCCTCAAATTGTTCTATGGTTGTTATGCCTCAACTCCTATATAATGAAGGCCATTCTTGGGTGAAAGCGAGGAATAATTTTAGAGTATCATACCTCTGGTGTTGTGACATTCAAAGGGTTGGAAAGGAGAGCTTGGAGGAGCTATCAAAACATCAACATCAAAGTTGTAAGTGCTTCATTTATTTCCATATAATATAACTTGTCCTATTCCCCTCGTGCTTATTGTATGCATGTCTATTTTTGCTTAGTTCAATATAGATAGATCTATTTTTCTTAATAGTATATTGCGGAAGAAGGAAGTGTTGTTTTGTCTCTTGAAAAAATTCGCTTGCATCGGGAGCATGGACATTAATATCAAGGGCTGGAGCAATGAGGATAAACGACTAAAAGGAGGTAGGTCATCTATCTTGTTCTCTCATCTTCTCTTCTCATTCTATTTATAGGCATATATAATAGATTTAAGGGGAAAGTAGGAAACCATTTGTTACATTATGTCTCAGATGAAAGGAATCTTGATCCAAGGGGGGTTTCACCTAAACGCAGGGGAAAATTTTCCACAATAGAAACTGGCGACTCCACTAGGGAAGACCGCTCATTTTGATCTTTCCTTGGTGTTTTCTATCCCTTTGAGTTCTTGTTTGTTGCTTGATATTTTTGGATTGTATGCAGATTCTTTGAGTTTCCCCCTTCCCTCTTCATCATTGGGAATATTACTGAGTTAAGAACCTAACCTTTCTCAGATATGGGAAAGGTTGGTGTCTTTTCACCACTTTACAAACTTCATCCCCCCCAAATAAGGGAATACAGGGCGATAAAATTTTGATTATCCCCCTCTCTCAATGTTTGGGGGGAGCGATGAAACCTTGATCATCCCCTATCTGTAGTGTTACAGGGGCGATAGAGACATGATTACCCCCCTCTATCAATGTCTTGGGGAGCGATGAAACCTTGACCATTGTCATGTATGTAGTGTTACATGGGTGATAATCCTCTTTCTGAGTGGATTTTGAGCTTCCCTTGCATCTTTTTTGTCAATAGTATGTCTCAGAACCTTATATCAAAGTCCTTCATGCATGATTGTGGCTTTGATTGATTAAAGTTTAGTGATTATCATATTTTTGTTGCCTCTTTCGAGTTTCCATCTCCTATCAAATTGTGAAGTGTACATGATTGTCCTAGGTTAACTCAATCCTTTGGATGAGTCTATGTCATCAATAGTTTGATCCTTATCAGTTGTAGGCATTCAAATTTATGTCACCTTTATTCCAAGGCCTTGTAGGTGTTTTACTAGTTTGTGTTTGGAGTCCTTTTCATTTATTTGGGGATTGCATATGTTTCATTAAGTCTTGTCATTGATTTTCTTGCTATTATACTCTTGCAAAAACTTTTGATCCCTTGAGTGCACTCCTGAACTCTTTGTCCTTGCTACAACTTTTCATTGATATTTGATCTTTGCTACTTGAATTTTGAGGTTTCAAAAAGTGGTTTTCCTTTACTTTACATTTTTGGATTCTTGTTCGAACGTGTGTTGGAGGTGTTCTTTCTTTTGAATTCTTTGAGTTCTTGTCAAATTTGTTAGTGCATGTTTTGTTTGCATCTTTTTGCTTCGTGATCCTTTGCATCACCATTGAATTTTTTCATTTTGTTTGAAAGTAAGGTAGAAAGCATTTGAAAAAAAAACAAATAAAATATTGCATTCTAAAATGGCATGATCAAGCTCGCACTTTAGAGAGAAGAAAATTGTGTTGGGAATATGTATCTGGGAAGGCAAAAAACTCTCCTCTTTACCATAACTAGCATTCATCAAAAATGAAATATTTGCATTTCATTTTTGTGCGCAGTCTGGATTCGAGTCATAACACCATCTAGTCAACTTCCACTTACCCTATTGAGTAACAAAAAACCATTGAGAGGAATGAGGCACATAATCTAAAATCAATTAGACTTTATTTTCTCTTTGATAGCAAACCAGCAAGTCTAGGATTTTAGGCCCTTGATAGTAGGGTGGAGAGTTAACTCTTCAAGGCCACAGGAAGGATACTATAGAATACTAGAGAGTGTAAAATCCAGTAGTAGCAATTAACATTAGTCAGGAAAGCTCCTCTCACATAGGATTTAAACACGAGGTCAAGCGAAGCAATTGGTTGATATTTCCCCTCTTTCATTTTCCTAGTGGGACTATGACAAGTTTGGGGCTTTGAAGGGTGGTATATCCTTGGGGTGACTATTGGCATGTTTACAGGAAGAGTGTGCTTGTCATTGATGGCAAGAACAACAGTGACGATGGCATATTGGTAGCATTGATGGAAAACATGAAAGCAGAGATGATAGCATCGCGAATGACTAGACCATGATAAATTGTTGTCTACAAGATCAGGAGGATGAGCATCGGGCACAGTTT
>JASDQU010108101.1:125885-139056 GCA_032191745.1 Picea mariana
GAATTGAAGTTGTGGAAGGATCCATGTGATTTGTTTGCCATTGTTATTATAGAACGATGTATATGAATCGATGAATGTGTTGTAGATTGAATACTATGTTCTTTAATACAAATCACATTTATGGTTAATGGTGTTCATTTGATCTCATTACTGTAAGTATATAGTTCACTACTAGCTGGCAACGACCCACCAACCTAGGACGTGCAACTAGCTTGTATTTTATCTTGTTAGCTTAGTTTTTCATCTTAGTTTGATTATGTATTGTAGAGACTTGGTTGTGATCTATAGTGTTATGTGTGAGAATTTCAATTTGGTTTGGATTATTTTGTTAGCAATAAACCTGTAGCTTGTCTCATATCTAGGAATACTAGCATTTACTTTACTTCTCATTTGATATATATGCTTGATTCCAATTTTCAGTTGGTTTGATATTTCATTTGTTGTGTTTATTTTATGTTAATGCTTAAAGGATTTTGACTTGTCACAATTATTGGAATCCTTTAAGAATTGAACTCATCACTGAGATAAGTACAGGAACACTCAAAGTGAAAGAGAGTACTTTGAGCCCTTTGTAAAAAGTAGGTATTAAGAGATTATTAATTGGTTTCATTATGATCTTTACTATTTTTCTCCGAGTAAATGAATATGTTGAGATGAATGATAAGATTCTATTTGAGTTGTAATTGCACTAAGATAAGTAATATGGATGCAAAGCCCAACAATGCCAACAAAGAATTATTATACTTAAAATATGAATTTTCATCTTTAGTTTATGTACTTGATTTAGTTTACAGATTTCATTTCTTACATTCCTAAGATAATAATTTCAGGATTAGATTAGTGGCATGTTGCAAGAGTTCAACTCATATTTTGTCGATTGATTTGAATAACAACTTGAATGGTATTTTACCTTTACATTTCATGTTTCTTAAGTTAAGTTACAATAATTATACTTCATCGGTTTGATGATTTAATCATCTCTTAGAGTCCATGATCACTTAGTTCTCAAGTGAAAGATTGCAACACATGCCATCAATGAAACCCAAACTAATGAACTAATCATTATTCATAGGTTTGATTTCTAGTTTTAAGCACTTTTATTCCCTCATACATTGAAATCTCAAGTATTCCTTGATTAAACAAGATCTCATTAGAAACATACCTATGCATAGACCACACATCTTGACATAAGTATGCAATGCCATTGTTCATCTTGATATAAATTTGTTAATGCAAGATTAAGGTGTCTGAGATTTACTTTCGGTTTCTTTGTGATTTGAATACACTTTTTCGTTTTGGATTGATGCTTTGAATAGATAGAATTCACCCTTTATCCTACACATACTATGTTTAAAACACATAAATCTATGTCCCAGATTGACAACAGGGTTTATTAAATGACAAATAAATAACCCGACATTTTTGGCGTCATTGTTGGGGAATTGTTAAAAGGTAAACGGTAGAAGGATAGTTTTTAGTTAGTTGTTTTCATTTGATTTTTTCCATTACATTACAGTTTTGGTGGAGGAAAATATGGTAAGACACAAAGGTGCCATTGCTTAGGAATTTTTGAAAGGGTTCTATCCCGCCACATTCACTTTAGTGATTCTTTCCAAACCCTTTTCTATCTTGTAATTAACTAATGGTTAGGCCTAGAGATAGCAAAGGTAGGTTCCTTAAGTCAACAAGTAAGATTTCAGGTGATTTGTTTGGTAATACTAGGACCCCCCCTACTAATATGACTGAAAGGTATACAAATAGTTCTTTTCATGAAGGAGAAGGTTTTGCATCAAAAGTGACCCTAGAGCTAACCATACTGCAATCAGAAACCACTACTGAGAAGGTGCAGGAAGACCAAGGAGAAATCTTGAACAAAGGTGTTGAAGATAACCAAATTGGTGAGTAAGTTCCAAGTACTGAACCAACACTAGAGCAGGATGTCAATCCAGAACACATTGTCAAACTCTTTGGATAATCATAGAACATGGTCATGTAACATATCGAATATACATATATAAAAGGGATACCAAAAGCACACATTGGGGATAATTTTATTTTCCATCAAAATCCAATTGTTGAGCCACCATTCTCACCGAATTGGGACAAAAAACCAAATCTAATTAATTTTAAATTGCTTGGCATCATGGCAGACGAGGAGGAAATGAATGTGGAAGCAGAAGGAGATGAAACCTTTGGATTCCCCGTCCTTGATTTGGCACCAAATGTGAATATGAATAAAATTCCTCTGTCGACATTGCCAAATTTCCAAGGTACGATCACTAAAGATCTGGATGCCTTTTTGTTTGAATTTGACATTCTGTGTCGAAGTTATAATTATGTGGATGATGCTCAAAAGTTAAAGTTATTTCTTACGACCTTGAAATATTTTTCTTTAAGATGGTTTATGGGACTCGAGGAGTTTTCTATTAGATATTGGAAAGATATGCAAACCACTTTTCTTAAGAAATACCAAGATTATTGTAGAACTAGAGACTCACATAATGATATCCTTACGATACAACAACAGTAAGAGAAAAGTATCGAAGACTACGTTGAGAGATTCCTATACAACCTTCAGAAGACTAAATAGAGTACATTGAATGATGATACCATCAGACCTATTTTTTTTAAAGGGATACAGGAAGAAAATATAGAAGTGCTTAATCTTATGGGTTATGGTGATGTTTCTCACTTACCATTTGTAGAAATTTGTGATTTATGCAAGAGATATTCATGACGCATAGCTAAATCTAGTAAGGGAGTGAGGGATACTTTTAGAAGGGATACTAAATCTACTATAGGAGGAGTAACAAGGTTTGAATTAGGAAATTTATTAGAGAAATTTAAAACAGACATCCTTGATATTATTATCTCACAGCTAGATACATTAAGATTAAAAAGAAACAAGAACAAGAAAACACATCCTTAACTATTTTTTGTGCTCAATGTAAGAAGAGGCATATTTTAAGAGAGTGTCCATTAAATAATGTAAAAAATTGTGTTACTTTTGCAGATGACCATGACACAGAAAGCTTTCCCTCACTGCCAGGACTTCAAGTTATTTATCGAGGAAGCAATGGGACAATTGAGCCATCTTTTCAAGCTGCACAAAAGAGGCCTTGGAAACCTTGAGCACAAGGTATGTCACAAGACCCCTCATCACAATTTTATGCATCTTATAATTCTTATCCTTAACAGTGGAATGGTCATATGCCCTAGCAACCATGGCCCCAACATCCTACTCAAAACTAGCCTTGGAAACAAAGTTGGTGAGAGAATGCTTATGGAATTTGGCCCCACAACAATTTCCAATGACTATTCAAGTTATCCCCAATATTCCTCACCTATGCCACCACATTACCCTCCAATGCAAGCACAAATGAGTTTACCTCAACCAAAAATTCATAAACTACCATAGTAGTTACAGTTACCTGCAACTCAAAACCCTCCTAGTCAAACACAATTACTTTCTCAGTTGGTTCCCAACCCAAATAATAGAACAACTATTACACATCTATTGTTTGTACTACCAAGTGTCACACTTTACCAATGTCGCACTTAAGTATCTCAATTTCATCACCATGTGGGAATGTTTTTCGTAATCCCTAAAAATATTGGAAGGGAAACCTATCATTTGGAGGTTGAAATACCATCTTTCACCTTGATGTTTTGGCCTTTTTTTAGTATCATTGCTCCCCTGCCCATATGAAGAGGAGGATGAACCCTTGTCATAGCTCCTTTATTAGCTTTAGGGGAGAAATATTATCACCTTGTGATTAGTTATAGGGGGGAAATAAAGTGGTTACAACCATCATACCTTATTGAGATGTTGTTTCCAGGAGGTTTCATTTTATTAGGGGTTGGTTCAAGCTACCCTCTATCCAAGACAAGGTCAATATTTTTTGTTAATGCAAATCCTCATTTGATCCTATCCTCTCCTCAAATTGTTCTATGGTTGTTATGCCTCAACTCCTATATAATGAAGGCCATTCTTGGGTGAAAGCGAGGAATAATTTTAGAGTATCATACCTCCGGTGTTGTGACATTCAAAGGGTTGTAAAGGAGAGCTTGGAGGAGCTATCAAAACATCAACATCAAAGTTGTAAGTTCTTCATTGCTTTCCATATAATATAACTTGTCCTATTCCCCTCATGCTTATTTTATGCATGTCTATTTTTGCTTAGTTCAATATAGATAGATCTATTTTTCTTAATAGTATATTGTGGAAGAAGGAAGTGTTGTTTTGTCTCTTGAAAAAATTCTCTTGCATCGGGAGCTTGGACATTAATATCAAGGGCTGGAGCAACGAGGATAAACAACTGAAAAGAGGTAGGTCATCTATCTTGTTCTATCATCTTCTCTTCTCATTCTGTTTGTAGGCATATATAATAGATTTAAGGGGAAAGTAGGAAACCATTTGTTACATTATGTCTCAGATCAAAGGAATCTTGATCCAAGGGGGGTTTCACCTAAACGCAGGGGAAAATTTTCCACAACAGAAACTAGCAACTCCACTAAGGAAGACAACTCATTTTGATATTTCCTTGGTATTTTCTATCCCTTTGAGTTCTTGTTTGTTGCTTGATATTTTTGGATTGTATGCATATTCTTTGAGTTTCCCCCTTCCCTCTTCATCATTGGGAATATTACTGAGTTAAGAACCTAACCTTTCTCAGATATGGGAAAGGTTGGTGTCTTTTCACCACTTTACAGACTTCATCCCCCCCAAATAAGGGAATACAGGGCGATAAAATTCTGATTATCCCCCTCTCTCAATGTTTGGGGGGAGCGATGAAACCTTGATCATCCCATATCTGCAATGTTACAGGGGAGATAACGTCATGATTATCCCCCTCTGTCAATGTCTTGGGGAGCGATGAAACCTTGACCATTGCCATGTATGTAGTGTTACATGGGTGATAATCCTCTTTCTGAGTGGATTTTGAGTTTCCCTTGCCTCTTTTTTGTCAATAGTATGTCTCAGAACCTTATATCAAAGTCCTTCATGCATGATTGTGGCTTTGATTGATTAAAGTTTAGTGATTATCATATTTTTGTTGCCTCTTTCRAGTTTMCATMTCCTATCAAATTGTGAAGTGTACATGATTGTCCTASGTTAACTCAATCCTTTGGATGAGTCTATGTCATCAATAGTTTGATCCTTATYAGTTGTAGGCATTCAAATTTATGTCACCTTTATTCCAAGGCCTTGTAGGTGTTTTACTAGTTTGTGTTTGGAGTCCTTTTCATTTATTTGGGGATTGCATATGTTKCATTAAGTCTTGTCATTGATTTTCTTGCTMTTATACTCTTGCAAAMACTTTTKATCCCTTGAGTGCACTCCTGAACTCTTTGTCCTTGCTACAACTTTTCATTGATATTTGATCTTTGCTACTTGAATTTTGAGGTTTCAAAAAGTGGTTTTCCTTTACTTTACATTTTTGGATTCTTGTTCGAACGTGTGTTGGAGGTGTTCTTTCTTTTGAATTCTTTGAGTTCTTGTCAAATTTTTTAGTGCATGTTTTGTTTGCATCTTTTTGCTTCGTGATCCTTTGCATCACCATTGAATTTTTTCATTTTGTTTGAAAGTAAGGTAGCAAAGCATTTGAACAAAAAACAAATAAAATATTTCATTCTAAAATGGCATGATCAAGCTCGCACTTTAGAGAGAAGAAAACCACATTGGGAATATGTATCTGGGAAGTCAAAAAACTCTCCTCTTTACCATAACTAGCATTCATCAAAAATGAAATATTTGCATTTCATTTTTGTGCACAGTCTGGAGTCAAGTCATAACACCATCTAGTCCACTTCCACTTACCCTATTGAGTAACAAAAAACCATTGAGAGGAATGAGGCACATAATCTAAAATCAATTAGACTTTCTTTTCTCTTTGATAGCAAACCAACAAGTCTAGGATTTTAGGGCCTTGATAGTAGGGTGGAGAGTTAACTCTTCAAGGCCACAGGAAGGATACTATAGAATACTAGAGAGTGTAAAATCCAGTAGTAGCAATTAACATTAGTCAGGAAAGCTCCTCTCACATAGAAGTTAAACATGAGTTCAAGCGAAGTGATTAGTTGATATTTCCCCTCTTTCATTTTCCTAGTGGGACTATGACAAGTTTGGGGCTTTGAAGGGTGTTATATCCTTGGGGTGACTATTGGCATGTTTACAGGAAGAGTGTTCTTGTCATTGATGGCAAGAACAATAGGGACGATGGAATATTGGTAGCATTGATGGAAAACATGAAAGTAGAGATGATAGCATCGGGAATGACTAGACCATGATAAATTGTTGTCTACAAGATCAGGAGGATGAGCATCGGGCATAGTTTTGGAGTTTCCAGATAGTCAGAGGTTATCATGAAGGCCACAAGGAACGTGCGCAGGATTCCTTAGAATTTGTGAGTTTTCAGAAGGAATTAAGCTCAGAAGGGTTGACACCGAGTTATTTGGAAAGGAGCCATCGACATTCTCAAAGGATAATAGAGATCCCTGGAGAGAAGAGGAACTAATGGCCATGGGGAATTAGATCCAGTGGAGTTTCAAAGAGGATAAGCCCAGGATTCATTCAACACTCCAAAGCTATGAAATAATCATGGCTGTCCATTGAGGCAGGACACGTGGCGAGAGATCAGCATTGTACTGATTCGCAAATCGAAAAATCGGAGAAAGGAGGTGTTCTAACCTCCGACATCGCGAGTCGTGAAATCTAAAAGTGTGAAGGAGAGTTCTAGACCATCGATCGAGGAATGTCATGGGTCGTTGATCTGGCATGATGAATCTCAGAGTTCGGGAGCTCGAAATTTGAATAATGGTGGAGAGATAACTAAGGAGATCGCGAAACGCGAAGTCGCGAAGCGCCCTTTTGACTGGCGTCTGGTCATAGCCAGAGGTCACGTCAGTGGAGAATAAGGGAAGGAGATAGCATTGCTAGGCTCCTCTTCGAAGATTAGGAGTTGGGAAAATCAAGGTGACTCGCAGCAGAATATACGATGCGCGAAGTCGTGAAGCACCTTTTGGATAGGTGTCTGATCATAGTTTGTGGTCACGTCAAAGGAAGGGGCTTAGCCAGAAAAGATAGCACCCACTGTGTAGTTTTCTGAGGAAGGGAAAAGGCGCCAAAGGGATGATCGCACAGAGGTTCTCTCTATAATTTCCAGAAACGACTAATTGTATCTGCCAGAGAATTCGAAGAGATTTAGGGTGATCGCTAGAGGAGATGAAGAGTCTCAAGATAATTTCCAAAGGAATGAAAGATCATCATAGAGACAATTGGCAGATGGAAAAGTGTCAAAGACTGCAACTACCAGAGAAGCCAAGAATCTCAGCATAATGGCCACTAATGATGAACAGACTGTGGATAACTTCCAGAGAATACGAAGAGTTGCGAGGATAATCTGGCAGAGGACTTGGCGTTACAAAAATACGCAGAACAAAAAAGAGAATGTGGGGCTTCTTGAATTGGAATAGTCATGCTTGTAGAGCGTGTATGAACGGATGCATGGAAGAGAAGAGGGGAAGCATGGTGCATAGAATGGACATGGTACACAGAGCATAAAATGCAGAAGAATGAGATAGAACAAAAATGCATATCTGAGAGAGGAAGAGAAAGATGAGGTGCACATGCAGAGACAGAGCAGAAGAAAAAAAAGCGCAAGAATATGCGAGAAAGAAGACATTGATGCAGGCAGAGTAGAGCAATGTAGCAGAACAGTGATGAGACTGGTAAGCCATTGATAAATATTGTATCACTGTAATAAATTTCAGTAACAAATTTTTATATCTCAGGGTGGTAGGGTGGTGCTAGGGAGGACTGTTGTCCTCTAAGTTTCAAGTGGGTGCTTGAACATAGGGAGTTGTGGATTCCATCTGGTTGTAGCCAGAAAAACCAGGGTGGTAGGGTGGTGCAAGGGAAAACCATTGTTCTCTGTTAATATAGGTTGGTGCGTGTGTGACTGGAAGTTGGTGCTTCCATCCAGTTGGTGTTGGAACACTGAGGAAGTTGGTGCTTCCTTTTAGTGGGTGCTAGAGAAACCAGAGGGTTGGTGCTCTCTACAAGTTGTAGCTTGTTAAATAAGAGGTTGTAGCCTCATTTTGAGTTGGTGCTCAAAGAAAGATGATGTACAGAACTTAAAATATTGCCTATCATTCGAAGAAGAAGAGGTTTTCTCCCTTTATGTGTTTCCTCGTGAATATCTGTCTCTGTGTATATCATATGTGTGATTGATGTTTGTTATTTTTGTTTCTCGTGTCTTTCATAATCTTGATGATCACTNTTGTCTTAGTAATTTCAACAATTGGTATCAGAGCGGGTTCCTTTTATTTAAAGGTGGATCAGTAATCTTAAACATGACAATCCATGAAGGAACTTCAACCAATAAGCCTCCTATGTTTGATGGAACAAATTTTTCCTTCTGGAAGGTTAGAATGAGAACATACATCATGGCCTTAGGTGTTGATTTTTGGGATGTTGTAGAGACTGGATATACAAGACCTGTTGTGTTATCTTCCAAAGATGATAAGTTAGAATTTAGCTTCAATGCAAAGGCAATGAATGCTATCTTGAGTGGGCTTGCTGAAGTTGAATTTTTAAATTTCATGCAACTTGAATCTGCCAAAGAAATGTGGGATAAACTTATTAGCAGTTATGAAGGAGATGAGAAAGTAAAAGATGCCAAACTTCAGACACATAGATTGAAATTTGAACAACTAAAGATAATTGAGGATGAAACAGTTAGTAAATATTTTTTAAGAGTTGAGGAGCTTGTGAATTCCATGAAGGGTCTTCGTGAGAAGATTGAAGATGCATTTTTTAGTTCAGAATATTTTAAGATCTTTGCCTAATAGATTTAATCCAAAAGTTTCTGCAATAGAAGAACTGAATGATCTTAAAACTTTGTCTATTGATCAACTCCTAGGAACTCTAACTACTTATGAAATGAGGATTATCAAAGATAAATCCACCACTAGAGAAGCATCTTTTAAAGAATACAAGAATACTAATTCGGAATTAGATGATTTTGAGGAAAAATTTGTGAGAAGGTTAAAGAAAGGATCAGGAAAATGCCAAGTCAAGTTTCCCTTCAAATGTTTTAATTGTGGAAATATAGGTCACTTTTCATCTAAGTGTCCACACAAGAAGAAGGACCAGAACTCTGAAGGTGAAGAGAAGTACAAATCCAAGAGATTTGGTAAAAAGAAAAGTTTATGTGTAAACAATGATGACTCTTCAGAAGACACGGATAATGACTCTTCCTATGAAGATAAGGTTAATGACTTTATGCTTATGGCCAAAGAGGATTATGATAATAAAAGCACAGGAAGTGATGTTAATGATGAAGAAGTTGTGGTTGATATGGAAGGTGAACTAATCAGTGCTTTACAAGAGATTGACAGACTCAGACTTAAGAAGAGAAAACAAAAATAGTTGTTGATGCAATTTGAAAAGAATGGTAAAAAACCTGATGAAGACTTTTCCCTGCTAAAAGTGAAGTTAGAAGAGTCAAAGAAAATAGAAGATATTCTAAAACAACAATTAGCAGAGAATAAGGTGAGGTGTGAAGCTCTGGAAGATGAAGTAGTGGTTGTCAGAAAAGATCTAGAGAAATTCCAAGCCTTATATCATCAGAATCTGACAAGTATTAAAGCCTCGGAAGGATTAGCCACTATTCTGAATCAGCAAAGGAATCCAAAGTTGAAAATTGGTTTGGGTTATGAAGAAGGATCAAGTAGTGGTCATCCAAGCAACAAAGAATCCATCAAGTTTGTCAAGTCTACAATCATTGACAACAAAAAATCTGTAGAACAAAGAAATAATGCATCCTCTGCTCAAGGAAATCATCAACATAGAAGAAATCAACCTTCTTAAAGAAGACAACCATTTTCCTGGTACAAAGAATTTTTCTATGGATGTTGTTTTATCTGCTCTAACTTTGGTCACAAAGCTGTAAATTGTTCTTTAAGATTTAGATATTAGCAGTCAATATACTCAAGGAATAAATATCTTCCACAACAAAGAACGAGACAACCAAGTAACAAACAACCATAGACTGCAAATCATGTGATGGTTGGGAAAAAGACACAGGTTAAGCATAAAAATCGTTATGATGCTTTATTCAATGAACCATAATGTTACATATGCCATAATTATGGACATAAAGTTGAAGACTGTTGCTTAAAGAACTATAAGCCAGATTTAAATCCCTCTTCTGAAAATGTCAAGGTTTGGAAGAAGAAAGAAGATGACAAGTGTGGATTAGTGTTGTCATCTCAAAGACAAAAGAACCCCCTGGTATATTGACAGTGGATGTTTCAAACATATGACTGGAGACAAAAGCAAGTTTCTGACTCTAAGTGAAAGAAAATAAGGGAATGTAACTTTTGGAAATGATGCACCAGGAAAAATCAAAGGTAAAGGAATGGTAAGTCTAAGTAATGGCAAAGGGAAAGCTAAAGATGTGTTGTTTGTAGATGGTCTAAAACATAATCTGCATAGTTTTGATCAAGTTTGTGACAGAGGATGTGAAGTTGTTTTAACTTATAAAGGTTGTAAAATACAATTTGTGAACTCAGGACAGTTGATTGCAAAGGGCATAAGAACAGAAAACAATGTCAATGTTTTGAAAGAAGATAAATAAGAATGTCATTTAAGTAATTATGATGAAAGTTGGCTATGGCATAGGAGACTTGGACACCTAAATTTTGATCATCTAATCAAACTTAGAAACAGTGGGGCAGTAAAAGATCTTCCAAAGATATCAAAGCCATATAATTTTGTATGTAAACCTTGACAAATCGGAAATCTTACTCGGACACTGTTTAAATCTAAGAACTTTTTATCAACAGAAAAACCTCTTAAGTTAGTACATATGGATTTATGTGGACCATCAAGGAAGGAAGGTACAGGAAAAGAAAATTACTTCATGTTGATTATTGATGATTATTATAGACTTACATGGGTTGTCTTTCTGAAAGAAAAATATGAAGCATTTGAAAAATTCAAAGTGTTTATGGCTCTGACTGAGAATCAAACAGGACAAAGATTGAAGGCAGTCGGGTCTAATAGAGGAGGAGAGTTTAGTTCATGGGACTTTAAAGAGTTTTTTGATAAACATGGGATCAAAAGAGAGTATACTATTCCAAGGACTCCACGGCAAATTGGAGTAGTTGAGAGGCATAATAGATCAGTACAGCAGATGGCAAGATCAATGATGAATGAAAGGAATATTGCTCAGACATATTGGGTAGAAGCAATTCATACAGCTGTACATATTCTTAATAAAGCTCATCTCATACCAGAAAGTGACAAGACTCCTTATGAACTATGGTTTGGAATACCTTCTTCAATCAAGCATTTTAAAGTCTTTGGGAGTAACTATTATATCAAGAATAATGATGAAAATCTTGGCAAATATGATGATAGGGATGATGAAGGTATCTTCTTAGGGTATGCTACAAACAGTAAAGGATATAGATGCTATAATAAGAGGCTAAATGGTTGATTGTATTGACATAAAAGTTGATGAAGAAATCTCGATACGAAATGTAAGCAGTATTGAACCAACCACGGAGGATATAGTTGAAGTTGAAGATGAACATGTCCAAGAATCAGAAAGAGAAGACTCTGAGTTAGATGAATATACAAATACTCAGACAAACTCATATCAACAGAGAGTAACAAAACCACCTCTCGGATTCATTGTTAGAAATAATCATCTTGAAAAACAAATAATTGGTGATAGAAATAAAGGAGTTCATACAACAAGGCAATTGATTAAAGACTCAGAACAATCTCATATTGTGTTCCTATCTATGATTGAACCAAAAAAAAATTATGAAGCCAGTAAGCATGACGATTGGATTAGATCTATGAATGAAGATCTTGATCAGATAGAGAAGAAAAATACATGGGATTTTGTTCCCAGACCTGTAGATAAGAATGTAATAGGCTCCAAAAGGTTGTTTAAGAATAAAATGAAGGAACAAGGACAAATTGTTAGGAATAAAGCCAGATTGGTCTGTAAGGGGTATTCACAAGTTGAAGGACATGATTTTGATGAAACCTTTGCACCAGTGGCAAGATTGGAAGCCATCATAATGTTCCTTGCCTATGCATGTCATAAGAACTTTAAAGTATATCAGATGGATGTTAAGTCAACATTTCTTAATGAAGATCTAGAAGAAGAATTATTTATGGAGCAACCTGAAGGATTTTCACTGACAGATAATCCTGACTATCTCTGCAAGATGGAAAAGGCTCTATATGGATTGAAACAAGCACCACGAGCCTGGTATTATATACTGGACAAATTTTTACAAGACAAAGGGTGCAAGAAAGGTATTGTTGACATTAATCTATACATTAAGTCTGAAGGTGATGATTTATTAGTTGTTTTGGTTTATGTAGATGACATTATTTTTGGATGTACTAATGACCCTTCTATTCAGTGGTTTGCTAATGCTATGAAAACAAAGAGAGTTTGAGATGTCCATGATAGGAGAATTGTCATATTTTCTTGGTTTACAAATCAATCAGAGTTT
Organism: Picea mariana; assembly: GCA_032191745.1. Lineage (NCBI taxonomy): Eukaryota > Viridiplantae > Streptophyta > Pinopsida > Pinales > Pinaceae > Picea > Picea mariana. The sequence continues at coordinate 138,432 of JASDQU010108101.1, forward strand.
TGCAGGGTTATTTATCTCTCAAGAAAAGTATTTGAAAGAGATGTTGAAGAAGTTTCAGATGGAAGATTCCTCTCTTGTTAGTAAACCTATTGTGGCTGGTTGCAAGCTCAGTAAAGATGATATTTCACCTGATGTTGATCAAAGAACATATCGATCAATGATAGGCAGTCTTCTATACATCACAACACCTCGTCCTAATATAATGCAAGATGTTGGAATGGTAGGTCGTTATCAGTCTGCTCCTAAACAAATTCATTTAGCAGCTGTCAAGAGGATATTCAAATATTTGAAGGGTACAATGACTTATGGTCTTTGGTATCCTAGAAATCAGAATTTTCAATTAACTCCATATTCAGATGTTGATTAGACAAATTGTTTGGATGAAAGAAAGAGCACCAGTGGAGGTGCATTCTTCTTAGGTGATTCATTAGTTGTGTGGCTTAGTAAGAAGCAAGGATCTGTTTCTTTATCAACTACATAGGTCGAGTACATTGTTGCTTCTACTTGCTGCACTCATATATTATGGATGATTCAAACTCTTGCAGATTTGAAGGTAACTTATAATGATCCCATTCCACTTCACTACGATAACACTAGTGCCATTAGTGTCTCCAAGAATCCTGTG
>JASDQU010108101.1:176953-187195 GCA_032191745.1 Picea mariana
GAGTTGGAGGAGGGGGCCAAACCTATGATCACACCTCCCTATCGTCATCCTAGGAGGTTGAAGGATGAGATAGAGAAATCAATCAAGGAATTTCTAGCGATGGGACACATTAGATCGAGCATCAACCCATTTTCCTCTTCAGTTGTCTTAGTTCTGAAGAAGGATGGCACCATGAGGATGTGCATTGATTACCGGGCCTTGAACAAGAAAACCATCAAGAACTGGTATCCTATCCCTTGCATTGACGAGTTGATGGATGAACTGCATGGGGCATTTTTCATCTCAAAGATTGATCTACACTTTGGGTATCATCAGATTAACATCCGAGAGCAGGACATAGAGAAGACAACATTTCAATGTCACTTTGGACATTTAGAGTTTCTAGTTATGCCATTTGGGCTAACCAATGCACCAACTACATTTCAGTCTTGCATGAACCACATATTCAGGGATCAGTTTAGGAAATCAGACTTGGTTTTCTTCGACGACATCTTGGTCTACAACAAGACATGGAAGGAGCATATGAGGCACCTGGATGAGATATTGAGCATCATGGAGGTGTAGTCACTATACGCCAAAGAGTCCAAGTGTGAGTTCGGTATGATATAGCTACTTTAATTGGGCCACATCATCATTGCACAGGGGGTACAGGTACACCAGGAGAAGATCAGGGTCATTCTAGATTGGCCAACGCCCAAGAATGTGACAAAGTTGAGGAGTTTCTTCGGGATGTGAAGCTACTACAGGCAGTTTGTCCGGGTTTTTTATTAGCTTGGAGCACCACTGACGGATCTCACCAAGCATGGGGATTTTTTCTGGACCAAGGAGTCACATAAATCCTTTGATCACATGAAGGAATTCATGGGCACATGCCCAGTGTTAGCATTACCAAACTTCACTCTGCCATTTGTATTAGAGTGTGATGCATCCAACGAGGGCATCAGGGAAGTTTTGATGGAGGAAGGACACCCCGTTGTGTTTGAGAGCAAGAAGCTCAGTCAGACCGAGAGGTTGTACTCCATTTATGAAAAGGAAATGTTGGCAATCATGCATGCCTTGACCAAATTCAGACAATATTTGGTGGGCAACAAATTCATGGTCAAAACAGATTACAACAACTTGAAGTATTTCCTTGAGCAGAAGGAAGTCAATGAGCGCCAACAGAAATGAGTGACAAAGGTATAGGAATTCGACTTCGACATAGAGTATGTCAAGGGAAAGAAGAACATTGTGGCCGATGCACTATCAAGGAGACCTGCAACATGTTCTTTGATGGAGATTTCAGTAGATTGGAAATCCCACTTGTTAGTGGAATATTCTAAGAACAAGTTCGCCTTTGAGGTTATGGATGGGCAGATACAGGATGATAGGTATAGGGTCATTGACTATGTCATATTATACAAGGACAAAGTCTACTTAGTGCCAGATTTGGGGCTTAATAAGAAGATCCTCACAATAGTTCATGATTCACCACTAGCATACCATCATGGTTTTTTCAAAAACTACAGACAAATCAGGGAGAGGTTCTCATGGAAGGGCCTCAAACATGACGTTATGAGACACTTCAATGAGTGTGTGACTTGCGAGTAGAAAAAGTCAGAGCATACTCTTCCAACAGGGCCACTTCATCCACTTCCCATTCCATAGCAGAAATGGGAAAGTATATCGATGGAATTCATCACAGGCCTACCCAAGGTTTTAGGGTAAGGACTATATATATGTAGTGGTCGACAGGTTGACCAATTTTTATCACTTCTATGTCATATTAACAGAGTACAATGTAGTTCAAGTAGCCGAGATATTCTTTAGGGAAGTCTTCAGACTTCATGGATTGTCAAGGAACATCATCAGTGAAAGGGACAATCGGTTCATTGGGACATTCTTGAGGGAGTTCTTTAGATTGGTGGGGATAGAGTTGACACCCAGCACCAACTATCACCCTCAGACAAATGAGCAGACCAAGATCGTCAACAAAAGGGTTGAATGGTATTTGAGGAACTATGTAGGTGGACAACAGAGAACATGGGTCAAGTAGCTACATTTAGGAGATCATTGCTACAACACCACTTTCCACATGTCCATTGGTACGACACCCTTTCGAGCATTGTATATATATGATTCTCCCACTTTGGTAGACTTGGTTTTCATGGAGAGCAGAGCTCCCAAGGCCAAGGATTGGATCAAAGAGAGTCAAGATATTCTCAAGTTGTTGAAAGAGAACCTACAGATGACACAGAACCAACAAAATATGAGTGCGAACATGCACAGGATAGAGCGAGACTTTAAGGTTGGGGATCTGGTTTTCTTGAGACTCCAACCTTACAGACAATCATCTCTGAAGAAGAGTGGGGTCGAGAAGCTCAAGCCTATATTTTATGGCCCTTACAAGATCATGCACCGAGTAGGAGAGGTTTCTTATGAGCTAGAGCTTCTAGAGGGGAGCAAGATTCATAACGTGTTCCACGTATCTTGCCTCAAAAAGGTAGTGGGAAAATTCATTGGCACATTAGAGGAGCTTCCCCCATTGGATGAGGAGGGACAATTGGAGTTGTTTCTAGAGGAGGTACTAGATTTCCAAGAGCGAACAATGAGGAGAAGGGTCATCATAGAGTGTTTGATCAAATGGAGAGGGCTTCCAGTAGAGGACGCTACTTGGGAAAGTGAACAGGTGTTGCAGCACCCTGGATCAGTATTGCTTGAGGACAAGCAATTTCGGGAAGGGAGGACTATAATATCCCTTTCCAAATAGAAGTTGTAGAAAGGAGGCTTAATGGTCTAAATCACCCTATTAGACTATATCCATGGCTAGAAAGGGGTAAACAGGGTTACTAGAGGTCACTCCAGTCAAAGGTGTTATATTTGGAAAGTGACATTGAGATAAAAGTGGTTAAAAGTGATTTTAAGCCAAATTGAGTTAAAAATAGAACAAACGAGATAAAATTAGAAGTCAATAGTGAATTAGGGTTTCGAGAAGCTATAAGAGAAGGTTCAGTGACCTAATTCATTATTATGCAGATTTTGAGTTGTCATTGAGGAGAGAGGTGCATCTCAGGAGAGATAGTTCAGTGGATTCCAGGAGGAAGACACCAGCTGGATGATTTCAGTGTTGAGTGTAATGTCCCCAAGGCCGAACCCTTTTGTAAATCTGGTTTATGAAATGAATTGTAAATATGTTTTATAGGCTGGTGAGCCAAGTTTATATAATCTAGTGGGCTTATGTGATTTTTAGGCCAGAGAGCCTGAGTGTTGAAGGCCAAGAGCCTGATTTTGTACACGTATCTATCCAGAACATTAATAAAAATATAAACACCGTTGTGTGTAGACCGACCACGATGAATGAGTGATGGGGGACTAAGCTTCCATAGAGTGGGCAAGGGATTAGGGGCTAGAAGGTGGGAAAAGGGACTAAGTGCTAAGCCTAGGGGCTTAAGTCCTTGGAAATAATATTTTAATATTATTCCAAAAAGCCATGGGAAATATTTGTATTTGTTTTATCCTAAGTTCCTGGAAGGGGAACGTGTGAAAAATGGAAACATGCAGCCCCGGGGAGACAAGTGTCAACCTGGGCGCATGCAGTTAAAATCGGAGAAGTCAGTCGTACTGGGAGTTCCTCCACCATTCGACCCTTGACAGCCTGAGCGTGAATCCCGTCCAACCTCGGCAAGAGATCGGGGACAATTCTGAAACCATGGGGGGGGGAGTCTGTGTTGATTTCGGGGATAACCGGTGTTGATTCTGGAAAGCTGAGACATCCTCTGTCTGAACAGATTGAGCATGTGTGTAGAATCTTTGTTCCCGAGCCATAACCGTGAGACCATCCTGTCATTGTTGAGCCTATTGGAAAGCCCGTGTCCATTTTCCCCGTTGGTTGTTGTGGCCGTGCAATGCTGGACTGCGTGTGGCTTGTTGGTCAGTTTGTACAACACTCTCTCCAGAAGAGAGAGGTGATTGAAGTTGGAAGAACAGGTTGCTTGGCCTATGAGAAATTCTCTCTAGGTGAGAGAGTGCGCAGAGGAAGGAGAGAACTCCTGGAAGGGACCCTGTAGCTTCCACAAAGCCCGGAGACTTCTGGTCCAGCCTGTTGCTGGAACCCAAGGTAAGGGAGTTTAGTAGCCGAAGGACTATATAGGTGAAAGAGAAGGTGTATGCTTCTGAGGTGGAACAGGCATGTGGGGAAGGAGAGTTTGTGGGCAGTGAGTATGAGTGGTTCCTGGGAAAGAATTCCTTCCTTGGGACTGTGTGTTTTCCTGTAACCTCAGCCTAGCCTAGGATTCCTTGCCTAGGGGTGGAGCTTAGTCCCAGCTCAGGGGTGACCCACTACTGAGCTTGATGAGCAATGTGGTCTAAGGCTGGGAGGTTCGTGGAAGGTCTGCACCTGGTTGGTGGAACTACCACTGTTTCAAAGATAAGTACCAGACGATGTTTTAATTATGTTTCTGCATGTCTGTGTATTTATAATTATCATGTATTCCGCTGTGCATATGAATTAATGCTAATGCCATGTTTTAAAATTATGTTAGCAGTAATTCTTAGGCTTACTCYGAGTTTAAATGTGTTTAACCTGTCTTAAATGCATGTCATATATTTACATAATTAAGTGTGAGTATTGTTATTCCGTGAAGTAGCAYCTGCCCGACCAGTGGGTTGGATGAYGRCYAGGGGAGTGTTACAGTATGGTATCAGAGCGTAATAGCTAGGAATAAGAAAAAGGGTTGTTACAGTATGGTATCAGAGCGTAACAACTAGGAATAAGAAAAAGGGTTGTTATAGTATGGTATCAGAGCCAAGGTTTCGATGTTGAGCCTAGATGGGCCAGTTGAGTGGTATTTGGACTGAGGGGTTGAGGAGAAATTGTGTCTGGAGGATCAATTTCGGACCTTTGAATGCTCATGAGTGTCAAGGAGTTACTTGACCCTGCTACCAAGGTCAGGAGGTGTAGCGGTGTTATGAAAACCGCATCTGATGTGGTATCTGGCCACAAGGAGAGAGGACTCCACACCAGAAGTGTTGGAGCCGTAGGATCTATTCAGGGAAAAGGAGAACCTCGTGACCGTCAGATCTGGAAAACATGCGCAGATTTTAAAAACCCTTTGGAGTTGCACATGAACATGGAAATCACGATACGCAAAACCCCAAATTCATAGGGACCGTCCATCGGGGGAAACACATGGCTGCCGGACGACATTTCGGCACCTAGGAAACAGAAAGGGAAGAACCTTGTGTTCTCAAGTCATGAAATAGAGAAACCCGAAATTAGAATTTCTGAAATGATCTACGTCGTAGATTGTAAGATAGGAACTTGACCATTGGATCAAGTGGAGGGGTAGACAACAATTTCAGAATTTTGGCAAATGAAAGTTCAAGAGGTGTGGATGCATGAACCCCAATGCCTGAAACACCGAAAGGATCTACGTTGTAGATTTGAGAAAGGTCTAATCATTGGATTTCACTTGGAACAGACGTGGACACATGGATGTGTATCATGTGCCAGTGGGACAAAAAAAAATCGACCATGGTGGGACCCGATGAGGTCACCATAGATAACGTGGACACTCCTGAAGATGCCACTCGCCACTGTAGATGTGGAGACAGTTGTGCTATGTGGGCCCAGGGGGTAAAGTAAATCGAGATTTCGAGATTCGCAAAAGAGGAACATGAGGGCTCAACACTCCAAATCGCGAAGTCACGAGTTGCGAGGGGTACTAGAACTTATCCCTAGCCTACAGCTAAATGTAGCAAGCGCTAACGAGGAGGGAGCCATACCTGTATCGCATTTCGGGTATCGGCATTTGGAGGAATAAGAGTCGAGGGTATTCGACTCGCGAACTCGTGAGATCGCGAATTTGTGAAAGGTTCCTTTGGTTCAGGGTAGGGAGAAAGAGGGAGCTATCACCCGAAAGCGAGTATGAGAGTCTCGTGGACCGAGACCCCAAAACCAGAAGTCCCAAAAATTGCAGAACCGAACAGAGCTCAGAAAACTAAATGGAATCGAAATGTTTTTCTCGTTCATGTTGGTTTATGAGTGTTGTAAGTTTCTTGGAGGTTTAAGGGCCTGACAAACTTTGGTTGGTTGCAGATTGTGTGTGCAGAGTTCAACGAGTGTCATGTCAACCGTGAATCTACACCAAGTATAGAAATGGAAGAGGTGCGGATTGCCTCCATTTCAGAGAGTGAAAGAGAAGGAAGGGATGTCAACCTGGGATTCGAAGGATTGAACTCCAATGGACACGGAAAAGAATTGGATAAGGAAGGACATATGATGAAACTCATTGAAAGATTGCAAAAATATGCCCAGGGTCACCGAGCTGATAGCCGAAAGTTCATGAGGGTCAGGGATCAACTGGGAGAATTCAACTTAAGAGTGTTGAAGAACCTGGAAAGAATAGAAAGGAAGTCGGAGAAGAGGAGTGGCTCAAGCAAGTCAGAGAGTCGCAGGAGCCCTGAGAGGAAAAGAAGATCAAGAAGTGTCAGAACCCCTGAGAGGAAAAGAAGATCAAGAAGTGTCAGAACCCCATAGAGGATAAGAAGATCGAGGAGTGGTAGCAGACATCATCGTCGCTCCCAAAAGCATTCCAGTAGGGAGGCAAGCAGTAGTTCAAGCCCATCCCCTACCAGAAAACATCAAAGATCTTGAGTGGATGAATTGAAAGGGGAGATGAACAAGATCAAGCCTCCAACGTTTGATGGAGAACACAAGAAGGAGGAAGATGCCGAAACTTGGTTGCTTGGCATGAAGAAATATTTCCAACTGCAGAATTATTCCTCTCATGCAGAAGGAACAATTGTGATGTATCAATTGAAGAGAAAAGCATCCATGTGGTGGGATCAGTTTGTGCAGGTGCAACACATTAGTGAGAAAGATATCACTTGGAAGGAGTTCAAGAGGTATTTCGAGAAGAAATACCTGACCAAAAGGTATTATGACAGAAAGATGAAGGAGTTCTTCGAACTCAAGTTGGGCATCATGACCATCGATGAATATGAACGAAGGTTTTTGGAACTACTGAAGTATGTTCTGTTCATCAAAGATGAGGCTGTCAAGATTCAGAGATATTTGAGTGGACTGCCACCTTCTATTGGTGACAAGATTCAGTATGATGATCCTAAGACTATGGAAGAAACAATAAGAAGGGTTAAATGCTTATATGAACAATAGAGAGAAAATCCTACCTTTCGGAAGGCTTGGGATGATCAGAAGAAGTTCAGGAAAGAGCAAAGGCAGAAAGGAAACAAGCCTCCCTTTTTCAGAAATAGTCCTCAAGGACAACCATCTTTCAGAGAGCCCAAGAAGGTTGAAGTAGGTGAGCAAATGCCTAGACCGCCACCTATGGAGTGTTGGGGCTGTAAAGGGAATTATAGGTACAGGGAATGCCCCCACAGAAAAGATAAAGTGAGAACTGTCCACAATGTTCAACAAGCTGAAACAATGGAGGATATGAGCAGCAAGATGCCAAGGATCTACACAGCCCTAGACAACAAGCAAGCAGAATTTCAATCGCACATGATTGAAGTGGAAGGTATGATCAACAACCGACCACTTATTATTTTAATTGATTCCGGGGCTAGCCATAGTTATGTAGATCCTAGGGTGGTGGAAAGTTTGCATTTATCCAGAAGAAAACATGACAGGTCTTGGTTAGTGCAGTTGGCTACAAGAACCAAGAGGAAGGTCACTGAATTGGTTAAATCCTGTTCGATAGACATGCATGGATTGAGCACGAAGGCTGAATTGAATATTCTGCCTTTAGGCTCTTATGACTGCTTAATTGGGATGGATTGGTTGGACCAGCACCATGCCCTCCTGGAATGTCATAATAAGAGGTTTACATGCCTGGATGAGGAGGGAAATCGAAAAACAGTCCAAGGAATTCCCAGAGCTGTGGATATTAGAGAAATCTCATCCATACAGCTAAAGAAGTGTTACAGGAAAGGCTGTCAATTATTTCCATCCCATGTGGAGGAAGCATTCAGAGATGAAGTCTCAATAATTGGAGACCATGAGGTACTCACAGAGTTCAAGGACGTAGTTCAGGAGGTACCTAGACTACCTCCGAAGAGAGACATCGATTTTTCTATAAATTTGATACCTGGAGCAACTCCGGTGTCGAAAGATCCTTATAGAATGAGTATGCTAGAGCTCAAAGAGTTGCAATTGCAGCTCAAAGGGCTTCTGAAGAAGGGGTACATTCACCCCAGCATGTCACCTTGGGGTACCTCGGTCCTGTTCGTGAAGAAGAAGGATGGGACATTGAGGCTGTGCATTGATTTTCGGCAGTTGAACAAGGTAACTGTCAAGAACAAGTATCCTCTGCCAAGGATCGATGATATTTTCGATTAGTTGAAGGATGAGAACATATTTTTGAAGATAGATCTTAGATCAGGATATCACCAGGTAAGAATAAAGGATGAGGATATCAGTAAGACCTCCTTTAGAACAAGGTACGGTCATTACGAGTTCACAGTGGTGTTGTTTGGACTGTCTAACACACATGTTGTTTTTATGTGCTTGATGAATGGTGTATTCAAGAAATATTTAGACAAGTTTGTCATAGTCTTCCTGGATGACATCTTGGTGTATTCCAAGTCAGAGGAAGAGCATGAACAACACCTGAGGATGGTGCTACAAGTGTTGAGAGAACACCAACTGTATGCCAAGTTGAGAAAATGCTCATTTTATTAAAGATAGATCCATTACTTGGGACATATTATTTCAGAAGAAGGGCTCGTTGTGGATCCTGAGAAGGTTTAGGCCATCCGAGAATGGTCAGCACCAAGGAATGTGACAGAAGTTAGATCCTTTATGGGTATGGTGGACTATTATAGAAGGTTTATCGCAGGGTTCTCAAAGATAGCTCATCCTATCACTTCCTTGCAAAGGATGGAGAAAAAGTTTCAGTGGACTAAAGAGTGTGAAGAGAGTTTCTAGTGATTGAAGCAGTTGTTAACCAGTGCTCTAATCCTAAGAATTGCAAATCCAAATATGGATTTCATGGTGTGCACAGATGCGTGTAAGGAAGGGTTGGGAGGAGTTCTCAGCCAATATGGATTTGTAATCTGTTATGAGTCCAGTAAATTGAAAGAGCATGAAAAGAATTATGCCACTCACAATTTGGAGCTAGCAGCAATCGTCCACGCTCTGAGGAAACGGAGACATTACCTCATGGGAAGAAGATTTAAATTGAGAACAGACCATCACAGTCTGAAATATTTGTTTGAGCAGCCAACCTTAAACGTTAGATAAAGCGGGTGGTTAGAGTTTCTCTGTGAATACGACTTTGATATCAAGTATATCAAAGGGAAGGAAAACAAGGTGGTTGATGCACTCAACAGAAAGGTGCATGAATTACATGCTACAACCATTAGCATGTACATGACTGATATTAAAGATATAATTTTGGAAGCTGCAAGTGTCGATTTGCAGTACAAAGACTTGGTAGCAAAGCTATAGTAGAGTGAGAGACCACATAAAGAGGAATGTTACACCTTGGGAGCTGATGGAATACTTCTATACAAAAATAGAGTGTATGTAGCCAATGTCTAGGATTTGAGACTTGCAATTCTAAAAGAAATGCATAAAGTGACTTATGCTGAACATCCAGGATATCAGAAGGCTGTGGAAGTAGTCAAGAGCCATTATTTTTGGCCGGGTATGAAGAGAGAGATCGTTGAATACATCACTAGATGTATGGAGTGCCAGAAAGTTAAGGCTGAGAATAGGCACCCAACAGGGTTGTTGTAGCTTTTACCCATTCCTGAGTGGAAGTGGGAAGTGGTGACGATGGATTTTATTACAGGATTGCCCAGAACGAGCAAGCAACATAATTCGATCATTGTGGTGGTGGACAAGCTTACAAAATCTGCCCATTTTATTCCACTGAAAACCATTCACAAGGTAGCAGATGTTGCTGATATCTTCTTAAAAGAAGTGGCACACTTGCACGGAATTCCTAAGATGATTGTATCTGATAGGGACCCGAAATTCACCTTGAATTTTTGGAAAGGACTATTCAAAGGATTCGAAACGAATCTGAATTTTAGTACAGCGTATCATCCCGAGTCTGATGGACAGATAGAGAGAGTGAACAGAGTAATAGAGGACATGCTAAGAATGTACGTGATGGACAAACCATCAAGATGGGAAGACTACCTACATTTGGTAGAATTCACCTACAATAATGGGTATCATGCATCGTTGAAGATGAGCCCATTTGAAGCACTTTATGGAAGAAAGTGCAACACTCC
>JASDQU010108101.1:229165-247213 GCA_032191745.1 Picea mariana
ATAAATACAAAGTTACATTGACCCTAAATTAGTGGAAAATTTTCATTTAAAGAAAAGTAAGCTTGAAAGATCATGGTTGGTTCAACTAGCCATTGGGACCAAAAGAAAGATCAATGAGATTGTTAGAGGTTTTCCAATAGATCTAAATGGAGTGAATACAAATGCTGATTCTAATATCATACCATTTGGATTTTATGATTTCCTAATTGGAATGGATTGGTTGGAAAAGCATCATGTTGTCCTAGATTTCCATAAAAAAATCATTTACATGTCTTGATGAAGAAGGAAGTCATAGCACTATGTAAGGAATTCCAAGACCCAATTTTATAAGGAATGTTTCATCCTTACATATGAAGAGATGTTTCAGTAAAGGATTCAATTTGTATGTAGCTCATGTGAAAAATCCATCCTATAACAAAGGGCCAAGTCTTGAGTATTTTCTAGAGTTGTAGGAGTTTGAGAATGTAGTCGAAGAAATACTAAGTTTTCCACCCAAAAGGGATATATATTTCTCTATTGACTTAATTCTTGGATCTTCCCTAGTATCAAAGACTCCTTAACATAATCAACACATCAGAATAAAAATAATTACAAATGCAACTAGAATAATTATTGAAGAAAGGATACAAACACCTGACTGTCTCACCTTGGGGAGCACCAATACCCTTTGTGAAAAATTAGGATCGAACATTGAGGTCGTATATTGACTTTGGACATCTGAATAAAGCCACTATGAAGAATAAATACTCTCTACCTAGAATTCATGACCTATTTGATCAACTAAGAGGAGAAGAGATATTTTGAAATATAGGTATGAAATTAGGATATCACCAAGTGAGAATCAAGGAAGAGTACATCAACAAGGCATATTTTAGAACTAGGTATGGACATTATGAATTTGTAGTGGTGCCATTTGGATTGACCACCAACTATCTTCATGTGCTTGATGAATGGCATATTCAGAAATTATTGGGAAAATTTTGTCATTTTGTTCTTAGATGACATACTTATCTATTCCAAGTTAGAGGAAGAACATGAACAACACTTGAGATAGGTACTACAAGTGATAAGGGAGCAACAATTTTATGCCAAGTTGATCAAGTTCTCTTTTTACCAAGAATGGATCCACTATTTCGGGTACACAATTTCAAAGGAATGTAGAGCATTGGATTGTTGGCCCTTGACCAAGTTATGGAGATCCTTGGTCATATTTGACCTATTTTGGGACTTCGACAGGCTGTCGAAGGCAGAGCACAAGTCAAAGCAGAGATCACGGGATCTTGATCCCTTGTTTAGGGCTTTTTGGGTTTTGGGCTATGTAACGGGTATGGGGATGTTGGCCCATGAGTTTACCCATGTTTAGGCCCTTTTGTAATGTATAAATAGATGTTTAGGCGATGTAAGAAAGTGCTTGGGAAACATGCTAAGTGCTAAGGAAAGATATGTATCTATGTGATGTTGTGCTAAGTGCAAGTTGTAAGTGCTTTGTGCATGTTGTGTTGAGAACTTGCAAAGCTATGTGCAAGTGACTGTGTAAAGGATTTGTGTTGTGACCTAGCTCGGGAAAGGAGGATCTAGCGAAGTGTGCGCAGATCTCCTGTCATACATGGAGTAGGATCTTCTGGCTCTATGCATGTAAAAGATTGACAGAAGACAATAAAGAGAAGAAGAGTTGGTGGACGTAGCCCCAGGCTGGGGGTGAACCACATATATCCCATGTTGTGGTTTCTTTGTGCATTATGGTTGTTTTATTGTTTATACGATTAATGCTTAGTGTAATGATGAATGCTAGATGAATATGATAGCTTAGTGCCTAAATATGTGAATAAGATACTAGATTTGATCTATGTTGATATGCTTAGTGCTTGAATATATTAGATTTGGATGAATACTGCATTTCTTTGTTATTAGGGTTTATCTACGTTGTAAACAAAGGTTGAATACTAATGAACTATAACTTCTAAGTGCTATGTTAAGGTGTTATAATCACAAGTCTGTGTCCCAGCTAAGGTTGCAAACATCTGAGTCCTGCAACCACCCCTGCCTCTACCTTGGGTGAGACTTCATCTACTTTGCAGGTGTTACCGAAAGGGATGGTAGTTAGGGTTTTGTTGGTGTGTTTTTGAAGCGTTGAACCCTGGCTCTACCCCTATGCCAACAAATGGTTCTGTTGTCAGGACCTGAAACTATGATTGTTGGGAACTGAAGAAAAGAGAAAGCTCCATGCGTAGATCTGTTGCCCTAGTGCGCAGTATTCTACTTGACTTGCAAAGATCTGTTCTAAGAAGAGAAGTCAGATCTGAAGAAAAGAGGTAAGAGCTTGAAGCTTTGTGCTCTGACAAAGATAATAACAGTGAATTTTTTTTGAAAAGGTAAGATAAGTGAAAATTTTTGTTTCGAAAGTACGGATCTAGGTATGTTTGATAAATTTTGTCCTAGTCTGAAAAATAGGGCACAACTAGAAGAAAGAAGATTTGATATGAGTAGATCTGATAAGAATAGTGAAAGATATGTTATCCCTATGCATAGAAATAATGTTTGGACTAACAAATGGATGTAGGATCCTAGAAAGAAGTTTTTGTAGGTTAGCTACTATGATCCTAGTGCACAATACAGGAAATGTTGGGGATCATTTAAAAGAAAAAGAGGATTAACTCTTTGTTACAGTTGCAGAAGATCAGGACATCTTGCTAAGGAATGCCCTGGTAGAAGACCTAGTTGCCTTTGTTGTAAATCTATGGAACGTGAAGTTTTGGATTTCCCTAGAATGATTGCTAAGCTTGAAAGAATGAATATGAGACAAGAAAACCCTGAGAAAGGTCAAGAAACTGATACCATGGAAGAACCCCATAAATAATCAGAGACTGTATTACTACAAATGAAAGAAACCTTGAATGATCACAAAAATATCAACTTACCAGAGATATTCAAAGAAAAAGAGTGCATAGAAACAAGAATAGGAGACTTTGACATTGACCATGTTCTGGATGAGGAAACATGGGTGAATATCATGACAGAAAGAACCTGGGAAATTTTAGGAAAGCCTGCTATGATTCCTTCATTGGGAGGAATAGGATTGTTTAGAGGAAATTTGATAACCCTATGTGGAAGACTCACCCAGATATCTATGAGTGCTCATGGAAATTCGATAGAGGAAGAATTTGAGGTTGTTAAATTTATTGAGAGCAACACACCATTTTCTATGTTACTAGGAAAATCCTGGATTGAGAAGTATCAGACCAGAAGAAAAGAAGAGGAAGCCCTAGAATAGAAAAAGAAAGAACTAAGAGACTTCATGACTAAGAGAATAGCACACTTACTGAAAGAACAAGAGGACTAGTCGAAGCTATTGAGGACCAAAAATTTGGATGTCGAAGATGAAAGAACCCAGGAAGACTTAAAATATCTATCAGTACAGGAGAGTAGAGCACCTACCCCGGACAAAGAAAAAGTACTACTCTCTAACCCTATGACAGAATCTCATAAGAGAGAAGTTACTATGTTGATTATAGATAAGAATCAGAATGGAAAGAGGAATACCAAGATGTAGATCACAGGGAAGAAGGCTAGAAATCTCAGTAAGAAGAGAGCAAAGATAGAAAAGTTGCAGGAGATTCCAGAGGGAACTTTGCAGAAGGAAGATTTGCAAAACTAGAACTTCGCCAGGATATCAGAATAGCGCAAAATGGCACTTCGCCATGGCGGAGCGATATAACCATTGGAGGCATTATGACCATTAGAGCGACACTACCGAACTGTTAGAACAACAGTTATGACTAGAAAGCTCACCATCGAACCGTTGGGACCGCACCGTAACGGATAGAACTGCATTGATGAAGGCTTCTCACCCATTGGAGAGATTTGTTACCTCGCTATCTACTTAGTCCGTCAACTGTTGCATCGAGAACACTTTTGCAAATTGTATCCGAGCCAACAAAAGAACTCATTGTTATCGCACTGTGTTTACAAATATTTCGACACATGTTCTATTGCATTGAGCATTCATTCATCCACCTGATTTATATGATCTTGAGCGTGCATGTTAGACAAACTCAGCGCCATAGAGAATTCAGTTGAAGAAGTTTTAATCGATCTAATGGCCGAAAAATTAATTTCTGCAGGGATTCAAGCCTCATCGACGAGAGGAGTGCAAGCCTCCCCATTGATTGCTCACAGATCTGGACCATCCAGAGCCACAGCCGAGAAAAGAACCAAGCATCGATATGACTTGGAAAACATGAAGTTAATCCTGACTATCCTGTCTGACTACATCCTGCCTCTGGTTGGTACGGTGAGTCGTGACAATGTCCCCAAAGACTTCGATTACACTCTGGTTACTGCGTACCTCTCGAAGGGGATACGTACAGTTTGACCACAGCTGGATAAGATCACGACATTAAAATTGAGTGACTTCAACCTAGGGGATCGCAAGAACTACAACATGCTTGCTCCTCACATGTATTTTACTAGGACAAAGAGAAAGAAGTCGAGGATAATCCCCCAACCATGGACTATGAACCTCGTGCAGTCCACTATCTTGAATGTGATGAAGATAACACATTTTGGAAGGCACCAGGAGGTTAACATGTGCGTTAAGATCCTGCTACCGTGCTACCATGGTGGCTATCTATGGCTAGATAGATGCATCACTGTCGATCCGACGCTAATCCATAGGATCACCGGATTGAGCATGCAAGGACCAAACCCACAAAACTTCTACCCAGGGAAGGCTGTAGACCGTGCCCTGGCATAGAGGATTAAAGATACATATGGCGATGTAGAAAAGGCGAAGCAAGGCTACAAGGTAGCTTCCATCCATAATGGCGCAGTGCGCCTGGCCTGCCAGTTGATCGCAGAAAATCTAGTGAGAAAGTACATACCCACATAGGTCACGGGATTCGTTGTTGACCTCGTTGGAAAATGTGTGGAAGGACTCCAGATGAACTAGGAAAACTACTTATTCAACTAGTTAGAATTGGATTTCCGTGAAGCTCAGGATCAGGGCTATGAGTTCCATTTTAGCTGGATGTTGATACTCATCATGTTTACTTCTTGGGAGATGCCGAAAGGTGCAACCTTCCCTGACATTGATCTGTTCGAGTTGCTCGCTGTGAAGTTCACCACGCTTTGGTATTCGAGCGATATGGGGAAACAATGGTAGTCAAACGCAGTATTCCATACCTACTATCTCTAATTAAAGAGGGATATTGGGGTTGTCCCTCATATGATTTCGAACACACTGCACTGGTTCAGGCCCCTTATGAAGTTCCGTGTAGATCGACACTTTATTTATATCACTGTGCGCATAGATGGAAGTAAAGAAGAGATTCAGTCATACTATAAGATCACATAGGAAGACCTAGAAGAAATAACCAAGGACTGGCCTACAGAGCTCCTTATCCCTCTTGACCCTGCCGAACTAATCGACAGACTAGAGGCCACTCGCAAAGAGCATGATACACCTGGAAATAGTATAAGGAAGAAGACAAAAGAGGTCTAGCAGCTGAGCAGTACATCAGAAGACACTGCTTTAGAATCACCTGGATGAGGAGGTGATGACGAAGTAGATAAAGAAGAGATCAGTGGAAAAGAAGATCAGCAGAAGCAAGGCGAAGTAACACCGCCTAGGGATCATGTTGATGAGGTTGATCCCTCTAAGAAAATAAAGGTTTCCCCCATGAAACCTACTTCACAGAAGAAGTCCAAAGCCAGTAAGACTAAGATGCAGACTGTACTCACGCTCTATGACTTTGACTTCATCATCGCAGCCATATTGGATGCCTTGTAGGACATCTTGCAGAACAATGAAGGAAAACAAGTAGCCATGTATGATATAATTGAGACAGAACTTAGAGGGGTACAACAGGCCCTTCAATCGGGTACAACAGGCCCTTCAATCCAGTCATGCAGTGTCTATTGCGCCCTCGCCATCAGAAGAACTAGAGTTGGGATATGAGCCTACCCAACTCCACATAATAGCTGATGCGACTGAAGCTCACCTTCGTCACGCACAAGAAGAAAAAGAACAAACCACAGTGTCCCTTAAGCAAGCACAAGAGGAAGTGATAGAAAAATGTTGAGTTGCGCAACAAGAGAAGGATGACCTCCAAACCAAGTTCGAAGAGGAGAAAGTGCAGATCTAGCAAGACAAAGAAAATCTGTTCGTGGAGTAGGTTGGAGTAAAAGAAGAAGTTAGCAGAGAACTTTGCTCTGTGACAGGCTTAGAGAAAAAAGCGGAAGACCCAATGGAGCATCAAGTAGCGCAGCTGGCTGAATCCATCCAGCAACTTGAACATAGAATAGTAGACCTAGAGATACAAATAGTGCCAAGCACTCCACAGGACGTGCGAGACCAAAGAGAATCCACTACCCAAAGTGCAGTTGAGAGGATCAGAGACTTAGCTTTGGAATGTAAACAACTTAGCAATAGAAGTGCATAGACTTATGAGCGAC
The DNA here is from genome assembly GCA_032191745.1 of Picea mariana. Lineage (NCBI taxonomy): Eukaryota > Viridiplantae > Streptophyta > Pinopsida > Pinales > Pinaceae > Picea > Picea mariana. The sequence goes on from JASDQU010108101.1 coordinate 235,619, forward strand.
TTACTGAAGACCCTGAACTGAAGACACTTGAGTCACAGCTCCAGGAGGAAAAGCAACAAGAAACGACAGTACAAGCGCAGTTGAAGCTCCTATCAACAGTTGAGAGGATGAAGTGATCCCATGAACAGTGCACTGCTCTACAGCAGGTCCACACCATACAGAGAAAATTCATGGAAGTGACTCAGAGGCTCCAACCAATCCAGGACAAAGCTTTCCAACTGTTTGAGGAGATTGAAGACCAAGGATCAGAGCTGGAACAAGTAGTCACTGCAGTCGAGCAAAGCTTAGAGGGACCTGTCAACGAAGCAATTATTCAAGAGTTCGCCGAGCAGGAGGCCTTGGCATAACAATAAGTCGAAGCAGCTTGAGCCAAGCTCGAGGATTTTGAGGCAGAGCTACCCAAATCAGAGTGACTCAAGATGCGTCACAGGTGAGTGTTGGGGGCCTGTTGTCCCTTGACCAAGTTTTGGAGATCCTTGGTCATATTTTACCTATTTTGGGACTTCGATAGACTGTCGAAGGCAAAGCGGAGATCATGGGATCTCGGGCCCTTGTTTAGGGATTTTTTGGTTTTGGGCTATGTAACAGGTATGGGGATGTTGGCCCATGGGTTTACCCATGTTTAGGCCCTTTTGTAATGTATAAATAGATGTCTAGGCTATGTAAGAAAGTGCTTGGGAAACATGCTAAGTGCTAAGGCAAGATATGTATCTATGTGATATTGTGCTAAGTGCAAGTTGTAAGTGCTTTGTGCATGTTGTGTTGAGAACTTGCAGAGCTATGTGCAAGTGAATGTGTAAAGGATTTGTGTTGTGACCTAGCTCGGGGAAGTGTGCACAGATATCCTGTCCTACACGGAGTAGGATCTTGTGGCTCTATGCATGTAGAAGATTGACAGAAGACAATAAAGAGAAGAAGAGTTGGTGGATGTAACCCCGGGCTGGGGGTGAGCCACGTATATCCTGTGTTGTGGTTGCTTTGTGCATTAAGGTTGTTTTATTGTTTATATGATTAATTCTTAGTGTAATGATGAATGCTAGATGAATATGATAGCTTAGTTCCTAAATATGTGAATAAGATACTAGATCTTATCTATGTTGATATGCTTAGTGCTTGAATATATTAGATCTAGATAAATACTGCACTGCTCTGTTATTAGGGTTTGTCTGCGTTGTAAACAAAGGCTGAATAATAATGAACTATAACTGCTAAGTGCTCTGTTAAGGTGTTATAATCACAGGTCTATGTTCCAACTAAGGTTGCAGACATCTGAGTCCTGTAACCACCCCTGCCTCTACCTCAGGTGAGACTTCATCTAATTCGCAGGTGTTACCGAAAGGGCTGGTAGTTAGGGTTTTGTTGGTGCATTGTTGAAGCATTCAACCCTGGGTCTTCCCCTGTGCCAACATGGATCTAGATAAGATTGAATTTATTAGGCAATGTCCACCACTAAAAAATGTTTGAGAGGTTATATCTTTTATGTGATTAGTTGGATACTATATGAGGTTTATAGCAGGCTTCTCCAAGATTGTTCATGCCATCACTTCTTTACAAAGGAAGGGAACTAAGTTTGAAAGGACATCAAAGTGTGAAGAAAGTTTCCATCTATTGAAGGAATTACTTAATAGTGAATCCATTTTTCATATTGCATATCCAAATGAAAGTTTTGTGGTATGCACAAATGCATGCAAAAAAGAACTAGGTAGAATCCTTACTCAGAATATCATGTCATTATTTATGAGTCTAGAAAACTTAAATAACATGAAAGGAATTATACCACACATGACTTGGAGCTTGTTGCCATAGTTCATGCATTGAATATGTGGATGCATTATTTAATGGGAAATAAATTTGAATTGGGGGTAGACCACAATGGTCTAAAGTATTTGTTTGAGGAATCAACTTTAAATGCTAGGAAAACAAGATGGTTGGAATTTTTAAGTGAGTATGACTTTGACATCAAACATATCAAAGGAAATTAAAATAAAGTTGTTGACACAGTCAGTAAAATGGTGCATAGCATGCATGTTATAGCCATTATCATGCATAGATCATATTTAAGGAGTAAAATATTAAAGGCTATTGTTACAGAAAGTCATTACCTATAGGAAAAATAATACTTATAGTAGGAAGATGTATGGCATAAATTTAAAGAGTATAATCTAGGAGAAGATGGAATACTCATGCATAAAAATAGAGTTTATGTTTGTAACCCACTCGACCCCCTAAAATTCATTAGGTTCGTGGGGTGTACGAAATCCTTTTGATTTCCTTAACTTACCTATATTTAACTTAAATCAATCACCAAATGTGAGTTGATAATGAAAATATTCTCCTCAAGAGATTTCCAATAATTGTAATTGAGTTCAATTATGAGTTATGGAGGGAAATTTATGGCCTCTTAATGTTCTAGGGATTTTCTATAGGGATGAATTCATCCAACCCATGTGGACCAAGTCTCATGTGTTAGCCAACATGAACACTTCCTTTGATGAAGGGTTGATGGGCCCCACATATGGGATCCGTGATTTCTTGAGCAATGCCTTTAAAGGTATGGCTGGATCCGAAACCTTAGATTACATTTGATTTCAAAAGTTTGGATGTCATATGAGCATCTCTCCTAAATGTAACAACATGGATGGAACCATGACCATCCAAATATCTATAAATATAGATATTTCTTTAAACCCCTTTAAAACGAAAAGTTGGATGCCCGCTAAAGAAATGGAGCACTTAACTCATAACAGAACCCTGTGGAGAGAACCATGAAAATATAGACATTTGAGACTTTGATAAACCCAAGGGACAACCTCATAAAAAAATTATGGATCCAGATACTAGAACCATGAGACTAGAACCATGGAAAACTGGACATCTAGAAATTTGGAAAACCTTTAATTACCCTTTTCATAAGAAAGTCCAGATTTTTTATTTCTCTTTATCTCCATGCCTAGAGGAATTGCATCAAATGGAACCATGTCCATCTAAAAGTCTAGGTTTCCCTTAAAATCCTACAAAACACAAAGTTGAATCTGGATGTCACATCACTCATCGACATGTCACATCTACTCCATGTGACATTCCATGTTTGAAATTAGGACATGTCAAATTTTGTCTACCCCTTACCAAAGAATATGGCATGGATATCAAGGAAAATTAATGGTATAGATCAAGATTGGTTGTGTATTTTATGTGAATCCAAGAATTTGAGATTTCTGAGTTGTGGATTTTACGTGAAACTATGGATTCTAGATAACCTAGATGCAATGGATTCAATGATTTTCACTTCTCAATTTGACTAGAATTTGGATCCACATCCTTCACAAATTACTAAGGACAAATATCCCCTTTCGTCTGAAATCTTCCAACTCGTTGACTTTGCACATGTTTATAGAGTTTTGACACTTATGTCATTCAGATAGATAAGGTTAAATCTCCTAAGGAATTTTAATCGTAGGTTTTTTTCTATTCATTCTTACAAAACTAACACCCTTACCACTCGAGAGATACCATCTATGATCTTATGACCTTTGAGAAAAAAACATGAACATGTTGTAGCATACAAACAAGAAGTCTAAGGTTCAAGGGAAATCAAAAGTCCCTAAATGTACAAAACTCAACATTTTCATATCTTTCAAATTTTTAGCCTGTGAACTATGCTTTCATAAGCATACCATACCATTTTTCTAGAGAGTTGGATCTCAACCATATTATACTTGAAATATACCTACAATAACCAGAAAATGGATTGTTGAGCATTCAAAGAATATATGACATTGAATTCTACCATTCAACACATATTTCCAAGAGACAATAATCAATAAGGAAATGCAGTGCATTCAAAGAACATATCACATACATATATTCCATCTCTTGCGGGTTTTGCTTATAATCCATATAGTTTCATAAATTACAAAAGCAAAAAAATATTACAGATTTAGAAGACATCAAAATCAACTAAGGATAAATATGCACTTATTTGTTCATAATATGCTGGCCCAAGCCAACTAAATGAGGATGAGCGCTTTTCCATCCAAACATATTCTTAGTTGCACTAATCCTTTCTACAACTGGCCACCCTTGTGCTAGGCCATGATACCACCAAGAGAACTTATATTTCTTTAGGAAAAAATGGATTGGGTGTGAAGGCCACTCTCCTTCATAAGTAGTCAATATAAAAATTTCCCTTCCACTCACCAAGTCCAAGGCCTCCGCTAATTTTATTAGATACCATCCTAGATGAATTACCTCTTCACAAGGGGATCCCTTCACTGTTAACATAGTACCTCAACACCCTCACCTTCTAGTGTTGGTTTCTAATCCATCCAACATGAAATTTGTTTTCCTCTTATCCCGATCAAGATAGGGGTTCTCTACTCAAATTTCATAGTTCAAATATTTTCTTTAGAGTCTGTCTACTTGTGGGTTCTTCCTATAGATTTTTAGATTAGTCTCTTTCCTCTTCTCTATTTTTTTCTTTCCGCACTCTCTCCCCCTATCTCTTTTATAGCTTGCTTTATGGTGTTCTCACCTTCCTCTACAAGGTTTGTGATCCCCAGACACCCATGGGTCAATCATGGAGATCAATGTGGGTACCTATTTTACCCTAGATGACATTCTTCGATGATACCAATAATTTATCCATAGGTCCATTATCATGAGTGGTTGGCTGCTCAACTACCAAACCCCTTCATTAACTAAATCTTGGGAAAGTTGAAAGAGATAAAAATTCAAAATTAACTTTTTGGAAAGTTTGGAAAAATAACTCTTTAGTGAAGGATAACCTATGGAAATCAATGCAATCTCCCAACCCCTCACTAGTTTTCCACTCATGGTATTTTGTTAAGTACTAGTTATCCATCCTCCAATAATCTTATTAGGTGAGTCGGTACATTAATTAAAAAAAATACATTTACATCGTTGGTTTGTTCTAGTCTTTAAGTCATAATTACAATTATAGACTAGGGGAAAACATGGTGTTAATCCCTTCCCCCTTAAAGGAACATCTTCCTCGGTGTTCTACCATTCACTTTCTATCTTTATACAACACAAAAAAATGGGTATTACTCCAAAGTGTTTCCACTGCACCTTGACCTGCGCGATGGATCAGTTGCAAAGAAAGGTCTATGTCCTATCTATTATGAACCAAGCATCGAGATGGAATTTTACTTCAAGTTCCATATATATCGCAGTCCAATAAATAATATGATTAGAATCATGAACATATTTCTTAATTTGTGATACATGGAATACATTATGTGATTTAATAGTAGGAGGTAAGGAAAGCATGTATGCCAATGGTCCCACTCTCTTTAGAACCTCGAATGGTCCACAGTAGTGGGGTGGTAACTTAGCACAAGTTCCTATCCTTAGAGAACTTATTTTGGGCTTAATCCTGATGTAGACATGGTCTCCCACTTTGAACTCTCTATGAGTTCAATTTTTGTTGGCATAGCTCTTCTATCTATATTGTGTTTCCTTCAAGTTCTATATGATCTTGGCCACTTCCTATTCCATTTGTTTCATCATGTCTAGCCCAAGTGTAATCTAGTCCACCGGATTATCCCAGTTGATTGTAATTTTACATTTCCTTCCATATAATGCCTCAAAGGGATTCATTCTTAGAGACTCCTGGTAGCCATTATTATAGGAAAACTCCACCAGGGGTAAGTAATATTCCCACTTCTTGGGTTGGTTCATAACATACATTATTATCATATCTTTTGACACTTTGTTAGCTCTTTCTGTCTACCCATATGTTTGAGGATGGTAGGCAGTGCTGGAATCCACTTGTGTCCCAAATCCTGTATACAAGCCCTTCCAAAAATTGGAAGTAAACTTGACATCTCTATCCGATATGATTGTCTTGTGAATGCCATGTAACCTGAAAATTTATTTTAAGAAACTTTTTACAATATCAATTGCATTACAGGTGGATTTTACCATAGTAAAGTGAGTTGCCTTGCTCAACTTATCCACTTCTACCATGATTGCATCATGTTGCTTGGTTGTCCTTGGAAATATCGTGATGAAGTCCATATAAATGACTTCCCATTTCCATTATGAAATAGGTAACAACTGCAACAATCCTATTGTATTCCTATGCTCAACCTTAACATGTTGTTATTCTCATCATTTGACAATGTATTATGTAATTTCTTTCCTCATCCCAGGCCATGTTGGAATTATTGGCATTGATGTCAAATGATTAATGTTGTCATTAATGTTATATTACGACATTACATTACACACAACATTTTCAAGATTTAATTATATATAAGTTTACAAGTATATTAAAAAGTGGTTCATGTGAAAAATTAAAAAGTAAAATGGTGATTTCATACCCATGGGTGTGAGTATTTTCCCATGGTATTTGTAAAAGTAAAATAAAAAATGCGAGTTAATTATTTAATTAATGGCTATGTCCCTTCATGAAGGGTTATGAAAAAGTATAAAAAGATAAAGTGTGTGGGTGAAAATGTAGTAACATTTGAATAAGTGGATGAGAAAATATTAAATATCATTCCAAAAGGGAAGAGTTGAGAAATCAGTTTTAGTTCATCTTGACCTTTTCATGATAACTTATTTTCTAAAACGTTTCAGAATATGGAATTTTGATGAGACAGAGACCATATATATGAATACAAGTGGTAAAAATTTCAAACTTTGGTTCCCTATACTTTCTAAGATATTCCTTGTGGAAGTTATGGTTCCCGAATACTCTTGGAATCAGTTTCAAACTGGTCATCTTGGCACTTTTTCTATAACTTATTTTCTAGTATGTTTCAGAACATGAAATTTTGAGGAGATGGAGGAGAGATCACATGGTACATGTGGAAAAAATGTTATATTTTGTTCACTACACTTTTAGAGATATGAAAGCTAAGGTTTCTTAATGGTCCTGAAATAAGTTTCAAATAGGTTAGTTTGGCATTTTCATTGTAACTTCTTTTTTGTGACTTTTTGGACTACAAAATTTCTAGAGATCTGAGGAGGCATACATAAGTACCACTCATAAAAAATTTATATGTTGGTTCAATATAATTTTTTAGATATTCCTTGTGGAAGTTAGGATTTATGAATGGTCCTGAAATAAGTTTCAAACATGTCGGTTTGGAATTTTCACTATAACGTCTTTTCTGGGACATTTCGATTTGTGAATTTTTTTGATGTATGATAAGACATACAAAATTACCTCAATTAAAAATTTCATATGTTGGTTCACTATACTTTAGGATATATTCCTTGTGGAAGTTAGGGTTTTGTAATGGTCCTGGAATCAATTTCAATTAGGTTAGTTTGGCATTTTCACTATAACTTACTTTTTGGGACTTTTCAGACTGCGGAATTTTCAAATATATGAGGATACATATAGAATTATCTCAGGTAAAAAATTTAGATGTTTTTTTTTCTATACTTTGGATATATTCCTTGTGGAAATTAAGGTTTCTTAATGGCCCTGAAATTATTTTCAAATAGGTTAGTTTGGCATTTTCACCATAACTTGTTTTTTGGGATTTTCAAACTATGAAATTTTCAGCAATCTGAAAAGACATACATAAGTACATCAGGTAAAAATTTCAAAATAAGATTTGAAAAATTGGATACGTGGCATGCAATACAAGTTCTTTCTTGGGAAGAGGCCTAAAACAACAATCTTTGGGAAAGTTACCATTTGGAAATTCAAATTTAGGTCAGACCTTGTAAAGGAAGAAGTAGTGAGTGGACCTGGTGAAGGAAGAAGCAATGAGTAGACCTGGTAAAGACAAAAGTAGTGATCATACCTACTGAAGGCAAAAGTAACAATAAGAATTGATGAAGGTTGGTGCAACTCACACAAAGAGATTGGTATCTCTTGCTAAGTTGGTGCTTAGCAGTGGGGATTGGTGTCTCCAATAGATTGGTGCCTATGAATATCTTTAAGAGTATTTTTTTGCCACTCAAACAAAGATATTGGTGTTTCTTTCTAATTTGGTGCTTAGCAGTGGGGATTGGTGTCTCCGGTAGATTGGTGTCTACAAAGATCTGTAGGAGTAGGTTGGTGCCTACCAATATTTGTACCAGTGAGGATTGGTGTCTCCAGTAGGTTGGTGCCTACAAGTATTTGTAACAATAGGTTAGTGCCTACAAATATTTGTAACAACAATTTAGTGCCTACAAATAATTATAAATATAAGTTTTGTGGTTTTCTCTCGAAAGGGTTTCCATGTAAATCTTGTGTTCCATGTTCTACAGTTAATAGATATCACATGTGATTGTTCTCTTATGGTTGATGAATGTTTGCATAAGGAAAAATTGTGTTATACTGATTCACGCACCCCTTCTAAATATAAGTGTGTGCTCAGTATGCCAATAATATAGCTTTCGCATAGCCATTATGATTTTTTGATAACTTGGGTGACCTACATAAGGCCTCTTGTGGAACTCATCCATTATGAGACTCCTTAATTCAAATGAATTTGGGATGTACAACCTGTTTAATATATCAACAACCCATGTTTTGTTAATTGATATCCTTCATACTTATGTTTTCTTAGATCTTACTCCAAGCCTTTCTTCATCTACTTGAAGTGTTCATCACCTCGTAGGGAAATTTTTATTTTTTTCCTTATGTATGACTCACCTACATTAGCTATTTCTACATTTATTGTTTCTAAACTCCGGTTGAGTGCATATGCCACTTTATTTTCCTTTCCTTTAATATGTCAGATTTCAAAATTTAATTCACTAATGAGATCCATCCACCTAGATTGTCTGGCATTTAAATGGGACTAATCAAACATGTATTTCATCCCACTATGATTTGTCATCAATACAAACCTTCTTCCAAGCCAATAGTGCCTCCACACCTTCAAGGCATGTACAATGGTTTCAAACTCCAAATCATGAGTAACATAGTGTTTCTCATGCTCATTTAGATTCCTAGATTCATAACTAATTACTTGCCCTTCTTGCATGAGGACTCCATTCAGTCCCTCCTTGCAATAATCCATGAAAACCAAGGAGTCTTTCCGTGGGTCTGTAATATTCAAGACACGTGCATTTTTTAGAAGATGTTTCAGCTACTGGAAACTTGTTTCAAAGTCTACTAACCATACAAATTTCACTCCCTTTTATGTAATGAAGTGATTGGACGGCCAATATTTGAAAATCCCTGAATGAATCTTTTGTAGTATCCTTCTATTCCCATAAATAATCTTATTTCTGATACATTTTGAGGAGAAGGGCAATCCATGATTTCCTTAATATTCTCAAGGTCTATTGTAACTCCTTCTTTTGAGATCACATGGCCCAAATAATGGATTTGTCTCTAAAAGAGGTCACACCTATTGTACTTAGCATAAGGATGGCACTCGCACTAACCTGAGGTGCTCCTCATGCTCCTCCTTAGTCTGAGAATAAATCATAATATCATCAATAAAGACTAAAACAAACTTTTCCAAGTACTTATCAAGGATACTTTTCATCAGACACATAAATGTAGCTAGTGCATTTGTAAGTCCAAAGGGCACCGACACGAACTCATAATTCTCATACATTTTTTTTTAAGTGGTCTTAAAGTTTTCCTCATCCTTGATTTTGAATTGATGATATCCAAACCTCAAATCTATCTTAGAAAATACTTTGGCCCCTCTCAGCTGATCAAAAAGGTCATCGATCCTGGGCAATGGCTATTTTCTCTTGATGATCATCTTGTTTAGCTTACTATAATTAATGAATAGCTTGAGAGTACCATATTTGTTCTTGAAAAACAATGTTGGTGCTCCCCATGAGGACACACTAGGTGTGATATATCCCTTGTCTAACATTTCCTTCAATTGTGTTTTTAGCTCCACCAACTCTGGTGTGCTCTTCCTCTAAGGTACCTTAGATATAGCTATTTCTCCTAGCATAAGCTCTATGGAAAAATCAATATCTCTTCTGGGAGGCAATCCTAGTATTTCCTCAGAGAATATATCTTTTTACTCATATAACATTATATGGAATTCAATATTTATCATGTTATCTTGTTTTGAATCTAGTACATGTATGACATACAATGGACATCCCTTTCTACAATATTTCTTTAGGTGAAATGATGAAATTTTCCTTACTGATAAGGTTTTCATATGCCCTTTAAGACCCTTTAATTTCCTTTATCATCTTCACATTCCAAGGTATTGTTATAACAATTCATCTTAGCTTGATGAGCTACCAACCAATCCATACCAATGAACATGTCATATGACCCCAATAGTATTATATTCAAGGTTGCTTGTGTGTGCAATCCATTCAATTCAAACTGGCATGCATCTACTACCTCAGTCACTTTATTCTTAGTTCTTGTAGCTATCTGAACTAACCATGACTTTGTGTATCTTATTTTATGTAAAACACGTGCTTCAACAACTTCTGGTGCAATATAACTTATTTTAGAACCAGGTTTAATCAAAATTGAAATAGACTGGTCAATAAGTATACCTTCCATCTCCACCACTGATGCTTGGTGGTAGGCTTGTCGATTCTTGAGAGTTACATATATTTGGGGTACAAGTCATCCATAGCGGTAGCCTACTGGACATTGTAAATACTTCTATTATCATTATACTTGTGAGGACAATCTCTTAACAAGTGTTATTCTCCACACCCCCAACATTTTATTTTTCCTTTCTTCTATTCTTCTATATTTTCCTTTGTTAGTTCTACTGGCCTATTCCCACTTCGACTAGGATAATTCTATAGATGCAAACTTTTATTTGGATAACTAGACTGGGAACTCTTTCTTGGATTCTTATACAGTGATGATTTAAATACTTTATTTGTAAACACAGTCTTATCCTTACTCCTGCAGTCCTCGTGAGGCTCATGCTTATGATTTGATTTCTCATAGAAATACTTAGCCTTTCGAATGGTTTCATCAAGTGTTTTTGTATAATCGAATTCAATTATGTCTTGGAAGGGAAGTGGAAACCCACCAAGAAAGAATTGTATTTTTATCTTCTCATCTTTAATGTATGGGACATACCTTAACGGTTCTAAAAACCTTTTGACATACTCATACATGATGATTTGTCCCAACTTATGTTTATGGAACTACTTGATCTTTTCATCATAGTATATTTCTTATAGATATGCATTCCTGAAATACTTCTAGGTCAGTTTCTTCTCATTGATGCCTTTAACATTATTAAGGTCTTACATGTATATGGAAGCCCCTTCATTTAGATAAAATATGTCTACCCTTAATTTCATATTCCTGGAGTAATTGTGCACTTGGAAATATTTCTTCAATCTTGGAAGCCATGATTCTACATCCTCACCCTTCTTGACTTATCCATCAAATGTGGGTGGTTTTTCCTTCCTAAAATCCTCAAATAAGGAACTCCTGGAATGTCTTTTCCTCCTTTTATTATGGGTACCTGAACCCGTCTCATTGTTGGATAATATTTTATAAGTGGTAGTCCTCTCACTAGAGGAATTTGATGAAGAGTCTTCACCAAATGTGTCCCTTTTGGCATTTCTATGTCTTTTCCTTGAGGAACTTTTCTCAGTGTTGTTGATTGTTGGCCCATGCTTTTGGATTTATGATGGGATTTGCAAATTTCTTGAGTGATT
>JASDQU010108102.1:0-14732 GCA_032191745.1 Picea mariana
TTTATTTCATGTGTTTCAGTCAAAATTTCATTTCGAAATTTAATGCATATTAATGTTTGCAAATTTCATTAATATTGGGAAAAGGGCATTAAACATTTTGGAGTGATAAGGTGTGATTGAAACCGGGATTGGGATAAATTGCAGGGTGAGAAAACACTGTGAAAAATCAACAATTTTCACTCATTATTTAGGAGCTAACGGGTCTTTACTATTAAAAAGCTTCAATACATGGATGTTAAACTATGCAATGAGGCACCGCACAGAAAATGACGAAAATGGCTTAAACCTTCTCAACAATATATTCATCCAGTGATATCAATATAACTCAAGGTGAAAATGAAGAGTAAGCCTTTATTAAAAAAAGAGGTTGTAGTATGTGGAAGTGAAGTGGAAATGGGAAAGGGGGTATGGGAATGAAAGGAGAGGAAGGAAGAGGATGGTTTGACTTGGTCAAAGGCTGCCCATTTGCACATATTTTGAGATCACATGAAATTGACGAAGACCCATTTGAACAAGTTTCAAGGGTGCCTCTTCTAGGGTGAGAACTTCAAGGTTGACTTGGTCAAAGTGGGCATAAATGCACATTCTCCAAGGGCACACTCATTTTGTCTCTTCTAGGCGGAATTCATGTATGGTGACGGTTTAAATGTGAACACAAAGCACAATTCTGTGTGTTTATTTCAATCAAAGTGGTCCACAAGGCACAAGTACCAAGGGCACACTTGATAAAGGATTATTTTAGAGTTTTCTTGGTCAAAGGGCTTCTAGAAAGAGCACTCAAGCATTACACTTGGCATTGGCATACATTTCTAGAAGAGCACCCTCATAAATAAGGATTTACACATGGAAAACTACTCATTTTCTTGGAATTTCGCCCTCCTCAAATAATATTATTATTTTGAGGTGGTTATATATAGGAAAATGCCTTCATCATGGAATTTACACTTGACATTCATGCACACCTATTGGAAATTCGCCCTACCTATTTGGCCAAGCCTTTTATTATCATTTTGCACATGAGGAAGACAAATGACATCCAAATTTTGCCTTTGCATGAGCTTAAGGGTGGAAGAAGGTGACATGTGGCACTAGAATCATCTAAAACATTGTATCCAAGCACTTTTCTATGGGCTCTTGACCTAATTGGCCCACTTAGGTAGTTGTTGTAAATATTTTAGCATTTTTTCTTGAAGAAGCTCATAAGGAAATACTATTTATTTGAAAAGAGTTAGAGCTCAAATCTATATAAGGATATGCTCTCTCCATTTGTAACATGGATTGGATTAGTGGAGAATAATGGGAAGAAGCTTGTCTCACCTTTGCAAAGCTATTGTGTAATATTGTCTATTCTTTATGTAATAGACATAAATATATATAAAACATAAATATAAATATAATAAAACATAAATATAAATAAATGATGACAATAATTAATAATTAATAATCAATATACAATGAAGAGACACCTTCTTAATGAAAGGTTACATCTCTTAATGAAAGGACACCCCTGTGTGGGTATATATATGGCCTTGTTAGCACACTTTTCCACCTTCCAATTGAGCTGATATCTATGAAAAAAACAATGATGAAAGAGCGACTAATTAAAGGAGAAAAGCCCCAAATTGTCAAGGGCTAGACTCTTCTTCGTTTGGGTTGGTGCTTGCCAGCCTCAGAGGGGGGGTCCCTAGGGTACTTTGTTGCTGTATTAAGGTTTGATTTTTTGCAAAAGGTGACAAAAAACAACGGATGTTGTCACGGGCTAGACTATTCTCCGTTTGGGTTGGTGCTTGCTAGCCTCAGGGGGGGTCCATAGGGTACTTTGTTGCTATCTTAAGGTCTGATTTTTTGTAAAAAGTGACAAAAAATGACTGTTATGTCTTGGACAACGTCTTAAAACTGCCCAAGATGTGGGGGAAAAGATAATTTTGTTTGCTTGGAGGGATCCCGCAGGGTTAGCACAAGAAAGAAAGAAGAAAGAAAGAAAGAAACTACTCAAAAGATTGATTAAAACCACAATGAATAGTAATAAACCACTAATCTAATTGCAAAATTCAACAAACTACCAACAAGAAGAAAGGTTTGGACACAAACACAAAAACTCTTTATTATTGACTTGTCAAAGGGTTTATTGCACCACAATCAACAAGTCCACAACTGATACAATGATCACTCTTGCTCAAGAGAAAGTAGCTAGCTTATAGAATGAGAGAGAAGAGAGAGAAGGAAATAAAGATAGAAAGAATATGTGTTGCTGCCACAAAAATCTGACCAATAGCTCATGTAAACCATCCAATATATTGTGTGTGAGGCACACTTTACCCAAGGAGATCAAAGAGGACACATAGGAAATGAGAGAAGGAATAGGAATAGGAATAGGATGTAGGCGCATGAGGGAGTGTGGGAAGAGGAATAGAAAGCATGTGCATGAGGAGTAGAGATTGTTGATATTATGGTAGCTGCGGGAGGTATTAACCTCCACTTGTGACCTTTGATGTGATTAGAATATTCCAGGAAGCAAGAAGAACCCTAAAAGACTTGGACATAACCCTAGAAGTAAAGTCGGCTAAAGAGAATACTTTATATTGAATCTTTAGCCTCCAGAAAGAGAAGGCGACCCAGATAGCCTGGAAAGAGTAGTATAAATATAAGGCGTCGGAGCTCATTTGATACACACAAGTTGCAACTGCAGAAATCTAGTAGTGGGCAAGTTTGGGAAGCAACTACAACTATAGTTACCGCAACTTGTAATTTCGGTCTTTCTAGGTTGGACTTTTTGATCAGTCTTTATTATCTTTTGATGTAGACCCCCCTTCTCTCCTCGGGGTTGCGCGACCTCCTGGTCTAGGATCTTTCAATTCTCTTGAGTTGGATCGACTCTATGGGCTCTTGTTAGAACCCAACACAATTATACACAGGCCCCTTTTTCCTTAGGCGCAGGTTCTATGGAACCCGCGAGCTCTTCTTGCGCGCTTGTGAAATGCCAAGTTTTAGGCGCTAGCTCCTTTCGTATTGGCCCCTTCGTTCATATGGCCCTGGGCTATGACCTCACGTAAGTGTGTGATTGCGGGCGCGGGCAAGAGTGGTTTTAGACCAATCGGCTTTTTGCCCCGCAATTCACCTCTAGTTGCCACGCATCCTTTTTCTAAAATCGTGGTTTAAATTGCGGCCCACTCTCATATTCTTAACGTCCGAGCAAGTCCTGGCCTCGCAATCCAGCTCGACCGTCGATATCCAATTCCTTGGCGATGCCTCTTGATCAACGGTTGCTGTCAATCCTCTTTTCCTGCCTTTCACGTGCCTTTCCAGACCTCCACGATTTGTCAACACATATCTCCCTTTTAAACGGCTCTCGTTGATTCCGCCTTTCGGGCTTCGTGAGTTTCAACTCTCAAACTTTGCTTTCTCTGACTGGTTATCTTCCAGAGTGGAAGATTTGCTGACACGTATTCTCCCCAATCAACAATCGTGCTCCCCCTTCGGGACTTTAGTCTCCTCAACCAGATCTACGGTCCTTCAGCTCCCTCCTTGATCGATGATCGAAATCTTCTTCGGGTCTTCGAACCTTTTCCTCTTCTCTTTTCTTTTGGAGTTCTAGATCTGGTGCCGCTCGCTTTCGGGACTTCGGCCTTCGGGATTCTCAAATCTCAACAAACACAAATCTTCGGGGTGAATCCTTCCGGAGTGTCGTATCCTCTAACACCTATCCTCCTTGATCCAACGTTGTCCAATCAGAGTGAATCTTTGTCCTCCACGTGTCCTCTTGCAAATCGACGATTCACGTTCCTTCCTTCAGGATCGACAGCCCTAAATGCTTCGGGCTTCGGGTATTCCCTAACACAACTTCACAAAAACCTCGAAGTACGATCCTTCGAAGTCCACGATCTGGTGACACCTGTCCAATCCAGATCAACGACTCTCAGCTGCTTCAACTGTTCGGGCTTCGGGAGTCTCAAACTCCTATGCACTCGTTTCTCTCGGAGTGCTTTCACTTGGAGACTCAGATCTGTTGACAACTGTCCTCCTCGCAGATCGACGACCCTCGACTCTTCGACTATTCGAGGTTCGGGTATTTCAACATTCCATTCTCGCCTTTCTCTGGATCTCATGACTCGTCGACGTGTATCCCTCTGAATCTGATGGTTTAGATTTCCTTCGGCCCTTTGGCTCTTCGGGCTTTGGAAGTTTCAAACTTATGTGCGCTCGTTCCTCTCGAAGCGCTTTCACCCGAACTGATGGATTTTCGCCACGCATCCTTCCAGATGATGGACAGTCCCAAATCACTTCGGGACTTCGGGACTTTAGCAAGTCCACTCTCCTGCGTGTACAAAGTGCTAAGACTCTTACACAAGGTTTGAATTCTTGCGGACGACCGTGCACGCCTTGCAACAATCACTTTGCACTCCTTGCAAAGGGAACTTTACGCTATCTCTTATGAGCTTATGAATCGAAACAGACTCTGTCAACGCACTCCTTGCAGACTGTATGCACACCTTGCATGAACTCAATGAAGAGAAATGATTGAAACTTATACTAACATATCACAGTTTCATACATTCATTTATATGACTCCTTCATTCATGAAATACGAATAACATAAAGATTGTAAACAATAGCGACACTCTCCATTGGATCAATTTTCCTCTGTTATATTCATTCAAATGTAAATGGCTACAGCTATGAAAAACGATAACTAAATCACTACAATTTCCTATCTAATTCGCAGCAGCCTCATTTAGACATACCATGCATCTACATATACAAGAGGTCCTCTAGGGTTCCCTCCGACTACCTCTCCTATTGAAGTAACAACTAACAACTACTCAAGCTCCGTTACATTAAAGTTTGGGAGTGAAACTCCCAGATCTCTTGCGATCATTCAGTTTCCTAGCGTTTCGCTCTTCTTCAATCATTTGTTCAAAACGGATCTGTAGAAAAATGCCAGTTTTAAGATTCCTTTTAATTAAAAAGGCGCGCTATGGCGCTGTGTTGTCCCTCCACGTGGCTTTGTTGACGACGCTCCTGCATCATCTTTGCTTGGTGCATTAGCCTTGGTTGGCTATTGAATTGCTATTGGAATTCTTCTCTCTGTCAAGGTAAGGTGCTCGGGGGTGGCATTCGTGCTTATGGTTGGGTGACAATATTGCTATATTGTCTATGGTTAAACAGACACACCCACTTTTCTAACAGGTTATGGGCCCACACCTCCTTCATTTAGTCTAACCACTGGAAGGAAGCTAAGCCATAAGGTTATCAAGCTCGTTGAAGAACTGTCGCTAGGGTTTCTAGCAGGTGTAGTTATTGAAGCACCTGCTAGGGTTACTAGTAGGTGTAGTTGCAAAAAAAACCCCTAAAACTCTTGCCCAACACCTTATGATGGAACACCTTACTCAAGGAGAAGATATTCTAGTGCGCCTTAGTCTAGCGCACCTCTTGGAACTCTTAGAAGGCAAAAACGTCAAGCTTGAGATTTTGGGTCAAAGTCAAAGTTTGACTAGTTATTAGTCAACAAAAATCGTGAATGAAAAGACAGATTATCTACAGTATGTGGATGACATGTGGATAATTGACAGTGGAGCTTCCAGGCATATGACAGGAGACCAAGTCAAACTCTCTAATCTGAATGAAAAAAGGACATCCTACAAGGTAGAACTTGGAGATAAGAACACCTATCCAGTCGAAGGAATTGGTCAAGCCTCCATCAAATTGAAAACAGTTAACAATGTTCATTTGAGCCATGTCTTATATGTACTTGGTTTAGAAAAGAATCTTGTATCCATATCTTACCTAGAAGACAAAGGAAACATAATAGCCTTTGTAGATGGAAAAGTATTATCTTGGTCTAGAGACTCCAACATAAAGAACGCTAGAGTTATTGGAACCCGTGAAGGAAGACTATATAGACTACTAGAATGAAATGATGAAGCTCTTGTACATGATGAAGTCAATCCCAATGAACTTTGGCATAGAAGGTATGCTCATATCAACTATCAAGCATTACCCTTCCTCGAAAAGATGGTTGAAGGAATACCAGAACTGCAATCTACACATGAAGGAATTTGCAAAGGATGTGCTCTTGGTAAGAATGTTAAGAAATCATTCTCAAGCAACAATAATAGATCTAAGGAAATCCTAGATCTAATACATTCAGATGTTTGCGGTTTAATGCTAGTCAAATCTCTATGAGGTTCTCTTTATTATGTAATCTTCATAGATGATTACTCAAGAAAGACTTGGTTATATCTCTTGAAGACAAAGGACGTTTTCAACAAGTTTCAAGAATTCAAAGTAGAGATAGAGAACCTCACAAATAAGAAAATCAAGACCTTGAGAATAGATAATGGAGGAGAATACACATCCAAGGAATTTGTTGCCTTTTGCAAATCGACAGGGGTTAGGAGGGAGCTAATTGTTCCACATAATCCTCAACAAAATGGTGTCGCAGAAAGGAAGAACAGATCTATTGAAGAAACTATGAAGGCACTAATGGACGATGAAGGTTTATCTATGTATTTGTGGGGAGAAGCAACCATGACAACAATATATGTTCAAAACATAACTCCCCATTGCATATTAAAGGATACGACTCCAGAAGAAGCCTTCTCAGGAAAGAAACCTAATGTGGAAGACTTAAGAATCTTTGGATGTCTTGTTTACATTCACATGCCCAAGGATAAAATGAAGAAATTAGAACCCTTAGGAATGAAAGGCATATTTGTGGGATACAATGAATCATCCAAAGCCTATAAAATCTATATCTTGGAACAACATAAGGCTGAAATTAGCATAGACGTAACCTTCAATGAAAAGATGGCTTTCAAGAAATCCATAGAAGAAACTATAGAAGAAGAAGAGTATGAAGAGCATAAAGAAGAAAGCACATGTCTTCCAGAAAGTCAGAATGAAGAAACAAAACAACTTGATCATCCGATGCAACCATGTGAACCTATTGAATGAGTCATTGTACCCAAAACCAAGAAACGTCCAGCTTGGCTTGAAGCTACTCTACAAGAAGCAGAAAGACTCAAAGCCCCAAGTGGCACCTTCAGAAAAAACAAAAAGCCCAAAAGATTCTCTAGCTATGCAACATGTATGACAAAGCTTCTAAATGAAGAACCCACCACATTTGAAGAGGCAACTCAAAAGAAACAATGGAAAGAAGCCATGACAGAAGAACACCAGTCCATCATGAAAAATGATGTATGGGAAATTCTGCTTAGACCCAAATAAAAATCAATAGTAACTTCAAAATGGGTCTATAAGATCAAACATGCAGCAGATGGAAGCATGGAAAAATACAAAGCAAGGTTTGTAACTAGAGGGTTCTCCCAGAAGGAGGGAGAAGACTATGACGAGACATTTGCTCCTGTTGCCAGATATACTTCTATTAGAGCCATTATGTCTCTTGTTGCTTCCATGCGATGGAGTTTACATCAGATGGATGGATGTAAAGACAACTTTTCTCAATGGAGCAATCAAAGAAGAAGTATACATTGAACAACCTCAAGGATTTGAAGTACACTCCAAAGACACTTATGTTTGCAGATTAAAGAAAGCCCTGTATGGACTCAAGCAAGCTCCAAGAGCTTGGTATGCCAGAATAGGCAGCTATTTAATAAGACTTGGTTCCTCCAAGAGTCATGCAGATCCAAATATCTACTACAAAGTCGTAAACAATGCAGCTGTGATTCTACTGCTATATGTCGACGATTTATTCTTGACAGGTGAAGAGTATCTCATCACCCAGTGTAAGAAGGAACTAGCTTATGAGTTTGATATGAAAGATCTTGGTCTCATGCATTATTACTTGGGACTAGAAATATGGTAGAATTGTGGTGAAGTATTCCTTGGACAAGGAAAGTATGCAGTAAAGATTTTTTAGAAGTTTGGAATGATGGATTGCAAATCCATGGACACTCCTATGACCATAGATATAAGAAAAGTAAGAGACTCAGATTCCGATCCAGTAGACCCGTCCCTATATTGGCAATTGATTGGGTCATTGATGTATTTAGTGAATATTCGACTAGATATTTGCTTTGCTGTAAACACCCTAAGCCAGTTCGAGGTGGAACCTAGACAAGAGCATTGGATAGTTGCAAAGCATGTTCTAAGATATATTAGTGGGACGCTAAACTATGGTTTAAGATATACCTCATCCAGTGATATACAACTTCATGGATTCATAGATTCAGATTGGGCAAGGAGTACAGAAGACAGAAGTACTTATGGGATGTGTTTCAGCTTGGGCTCTGCTATGATATCTTGGGGCAATAGGAAACAAAAGGCTGTCACACTCAGCACAGTAGAAGCAGAAGCAGAATATATCACAGTATGTGAGTCATGTACATAAGCAGTATGGCTGAGAAAGTTGATTTCTGGATTATTTGATCAGGTTCCAGATTCGACCATAATATACTGTGACAATCAGAGTTGTATAAGGTTATCTGAACACCCAGTGTTTCCTGAACGACCGAAACACATTGAGATCGAATACTACTTTATTCGAGATAAAGTCCAGGAAGGAGAAGTGAAGCTCCAGTATATCTCCACAGATGAGCAGACAACAGATATTTTGACAAAGCCTTTATCCAGGATAAAGTTTGCATACTTACGAGACAAGTTGGGGATCGTGGAGATAAATCCCTTAGTTGAAAGGGAAGAGATGGCTCTCCAGGTTGGGAGGGAGCACTGATATATCATTGATTTATGGACAATCATTTTCCAGTTTGGAAAATGGTCTAGGATGGGCAGTTCCTTTCCAGTTCGGAAAGTGGTTTGAGATTTTCTGAAGGACATGCATTTTCCAGTTCGGAAATGGTCCAGATCGGACAGTCATTTTCGTAATGAAAATGGTCCGATAGATTGCTGATGTACCATAGACAACGATACCCCTTGTGGCCAGTGTGGGGGAATGGTCTAGGACAATCATTCTTCTTGGTAGTCACTTTCAGTAGTGATCAAGTAGAATGGTCTACCTCGCCGAGCAATCATTCTTTCGAAGTTCAAAGTTGTGAACAGTTTCGAAGAATGGTTCATTTTGGAGGTTGGTGCAGGACAATCATTTCCTTAGGAAATTGTCAGGACAATGATTCCTTAGGGCAGACTCATTCTCTCCAGGTTGCACTATGTTTAGTGCCGGAGGAATGGCCCAGTTAGGTGAATGGTCCAGGTTCAACAATCAAGGACATGCATTCCCTAGGGCAGATTCATTCTATCCAGTTGCACTATGATTAGTGTCGGAGGAATGGCCCAGTTAGGTGAATGGTCCAGGCTCAAAAATCAAGGACAATTATTTTTCCATGCTTGGGAAGAATAGTCCAGATAGCCCATGGTTGATGCTTTTACTGTATGAGGGTAGATGCGCTTCCAGATCTCACAAATGTGAGTGGAAGAATGTCCCAGATGACTCAACTTGTATCATGATATTGTTTATGCAGGTTGATATTAGATGATATGACTGTTGTAGAGACTGTATGTCTCTAGACAATAGTTGTACACTACTGTGGTGGATGTGTTCCATTGATTGTGACTATGTGTCACTGGTTAGTAGCCGTGTGCTACTTGGTATGGTTGTGTACCACTAGATAGTAGTTATGTACTACTATGGATAGACACAGTTGTGTTCTATTAGATGGCATTGTACTGATTGTCATGGAGATTATCCAGTTGGATAATGTTGATGATGCTCGTGATTTGATCATGAGATAGCCTGTGTGGCTATGATGATGCTATCGGTTGAATGGTTTGTTTGTGCTCAGACCATTTCCTTTTATACCTTCCTAGCTAGGAGGGAGTGTTGATATTATGGTAGCTGCGGGAGGTATTAACTTCGACTTGTGACCTTCGATGAGATTAGAATATTCTAGGAAGCAAGAAGAACCCTAAAAGACTTGGACATAACCCTAGAAGTAAAGTTAGCTAAAGAGAATACTTTATGTTGAGTCTTTAGCCTCCAGAAAGAGAAGTCGGCCCAGACAGCCTGGAAAGAGTAGTATAAATATAAGGCGCCAGAGGTCATTTGATACACACAAGTCACAATTGTAGAAATCCAGTAGTGCGCAAGTCTGGGAAGCAACTGCAGCTGCAGTTACTACAACTTGTAATTTCGGTCTTTCTAGGTTGGACTTTCTGATTAGTCTTGGTTATCTTTACTTGGTGCAATAGCCTTGGTTGGCTATTGAATTGCTACTGGAATTCTTCTCTCTGTCAAGGTCAAGGTGCTCGGGGGTGGTATTTGTGCCTATGGTTGGGTGACAATATTTCTATATTGTCTATGGTTAAACGAGCACACCCACTTTTCTAACAGAGATGAGTAGGAGAGGGAGGAGTCACATGTGAATGAAGAGTGGAGTTACAACACCACATATGAGAGTCTCAAAGTGGCAAAAAGGAGGAGATGTGCATGAGAGAGAATAAGGAGATGTGCATGGGTAAGGGAAAATAGGATAGGAATATGAGGAAATTGGAACTTAGGATAAGGATATATGTGCATGCTAGGTGGAGGAAGTTAAAATGAGTGAATGTGAGGATATGAATGTGCACAAGAGAGGGAGATGTGCACTAATTTCAAGGGAAGGCGCACTCACAATGAGAAGAAACCCAAAATAACCCCCACATGTGATAGAGGAAGCTAGAATATGTGCATAGGTGGAGGAGAATGGCTAGGAATGGGTTTTAGAAAGAATAGATAGCACATGCAAAGAAGGAGAAGGGAGTTAGCATGAGTAATGTGCCACACGTGTGAGGAAGAGAGGAGAGAAAGAGGGTGCACTTGAGGAAAGAGAGCGAGTAATGAAGGGAATCATGTGCTTTTAGCTTTAAGGAGTGAGGGAGAAGGAATGCGGATAAAATTAGCAATCCAACGCATGTCTAATTGCTAAATTTGGCCAAGTAATGAGTGAGTTTAGCCAAAGAGGAAGTTTTTGAGTTTTAACGATTGGGGTTCAACACAGCCATGCGCTGGGCACTCCAAAGAGAATTAAGAGAGCCATGCACGAACCAGGTTGGGTGTACCTACACCAGGCTTGCAATCAACTCAACCTTCATGGCTCTCGCCCACGTCAACTCGCAAGGTTCTATGAAGGTTGGGATGCCAAACCGTTCTCTCATTCCTCCTTGGCTTCTTGCCTCTTTGCTCCTCAGCCTTCTCTGGATCTTCCATAGCCTTTTAGCTTTACGCTCGCCCATGACCATCCCTCCTGTTTATCAAGGCTCTCATCATGCCCAGGGAGAGAGGAAAGTCTAGGAGAGGCCCACTGTATTACAGTGCCTTCAGTAGGTGCAATCGTCTCCCCCTCGCCCAACTTGCCTTCATTATCACCAGTCGTCTCGACCAGCGCCACAACAGGCCTCAACAAAACCAACCCCCCACCCCAATTCCCACCAATGACCTTGGTAGCGACCCTTTCATGGGAGAATTTTCCCCTCTCGAGAATTCTGCCCCTCCGCTCAGTCGTTGCCTTGAAACAAACCCTCCAAGAGTCCACTCTCCAAACCATTTCTATGGTAGTGGTTCTTGCGTGGAGGAAGAAATCCCCCCAGCTGGCAAGTGGAAACTCCCTTGACAACAATGGCATCGGTGGACGCAGATCGGGATGAAGTGGATGCAGGGAACGCATCAGAAGCAGTGGAAGAAATGGACGCAGACATGACGGAGGAGCCGCCTCCGCCCACCCCAATTCGATTTGCAGAGGAGCACCTTCAGCTCATCTTTGAGCTGCGACAAAAAATGGATGACCATGCCCATATCCACAAATTCTTGGGACAATGCTTGGATCTCTTGATGGATGCGATGACGGCTGCTCCAGCTAGCAAACGATGTCCAACCCGTGGACAATTTTTTGTCCCAGCCTACAACGCCCAAGGACGGTTGAGCCCAAGTTAACTCTCTCAGGTTTTATGGTTTTATTTTGCTTTAGTCATTTTTGTGGAGAATTAAAATTCTCTGTCAAGCTCTGTAAGGTAGTTGGCCATGGCCACTGTACAGTAGAACATTATGATCTTTTTTGTCAGAAACAATTTCAGTTACAGTCACAGATACACTTGACTCTGATGGCCACATGTCCTGGTTTCCCTGCTATGGCGGGGCAGGTGGCAAACTCTTGTTTTTGTATTGACACGTAAATATGTGAATATCAATATAGTGCTCTTTTATTTACAAAAAAAACAATAATTAATATATAATGAACAAAGACCTTCCTAATGAAAGGTCACGTCTCTTAATGAAAGGGCACCCCTACATGGGTATATATATACAACCCTCACCCTCATATGTAACCATACTAATGATATCATATCACATACATATTTATCAATTATATTTGTGCTTATGGATCTCTTTATCCTATCGTATTTAAATTGGATATTCTTATAGTGATCAAACGAGTTTGTTTATCACACTTTAGTATTTGTTCTAGGGTAATCATGGAAGGATTTGAGTCACAAGTTTTCATTGAGGAAGAAGCTATTACAAGGCAAACATTACAATTGAGGTATGAAGTACTTTTCTATTTCATTTCTTTGTCAAATTCTAGGCTAGAGCTATTGTATTGGTGGTAAATATCTTAAGGATTCATTTCGTTACCCTAGGTTTAATATATGCTTCACTTTGTAATACTTAGGTTAATTTCTTTAGAATTAGCCTCCCTATAATTTTTGCAAAGTTTCATATTCCTTAGTTTGATGCTCATCCAAGTAATCTTTATGATGTTTGGGACTTGAACAACCAAGACAAGAGGATAAATACTTAAGAGTGGCTTAGATTTGATAGCCCAAGCAAGGTAGGCAATGGTCACGTATTCACTCAACACCCCAAGCCCATCTTTTACATTTATGTTTCCATCACAATTGTGGCTAGGGTCTCTTTACTCCCATTCCAACTAAAAGAAATGAACCTAGTTGGTCGATAGGGAAGCCCTCTATGACTAGGAAACTTTTCTTGAATCTAAAGTGCAGGGGAGAGTTGTTAAGGTGACAATGGCCAACCTCCCAAGTTCCACAAGGATAGCACCCATTTTGGGACTTTGAGAATGTTATCCCCTATCTTAGGGATAACTAAGGAGATTATGTCTCGAGGCCCACAGGTCCTCGACATGGAGTACCAAGAGCCATACGACTTGAGCTTGGCCTCGGAGGGCCCATCTTTTCTTCAGTGCATCTTATCTATTACCAGCAACAACATCCATCCCATCGGCTTGATCCTGAAGTAGGAGTGGGTCTTGCTCCATGAGGTAATGAGTTCGGGTATCATGGTATCTTTCACTTTGATTTTCGAAGCATCTGAATATGTTGCACTGAGCTCTCCTTTATTTCATAATGTTTGCTTGGAAATTATGTTCTTTAACTTGTTCATACCTGGGGGGTGACAAAGTTTCCCTAGTAAGTTGGTTCCCTTATGGATGAGTTGCCACTAGGGGGGTCCATGAAAGGTCATCGTCGATTCCTTCCATACTTACCACTTTTCATCATTATCTCTCTCATCTTCCCCTACCTTGGTTCGAGCATTGGGTTTGCCACAAGTGTTAGATTTTAGGGTAATTTTAAAATTAGCAGTCTCTTTTAATTTCAGTGCTAGAACACCTTAGATCTTAATCACAAACAGAGATAACAACATATAGATCTAAAACAGTAGAAGCAGGAAACTCAATTCATATGCAATAGAACACAGATCATAAAAGCCTCTAAGTATAACAGCAGAGATCTATAACCTAACAGATCTATACCAGTAGATCTACGACAGATCTCTATTTTATTCTGAAGCAAACAGTGATGCAAACCCTTTCAAGTGTAACGACAGATCAAGCAAACAGTGATGCAAGGCTTCTTCTTCTATATGACTGTGGTTAAATAGTAAACAAAGAAGATCACTTAGATTCATGCAAAGTTAATACTATAGGAACTCAGATTTGTACTTTTAGAAGAAGCAATTTAGAAACATACCTGGTACCAACTTTTACCTGTGAAGATAGTACACCACCACAATAGAAATAGGTCCTGAGTGTTATGCTCAGTTAAAGGTTCAGTTCATGATCTATTTGAGATCTTTATGCCAACGGTTGAAGGAAGATTTCATGCCACCGTGTCAAAAGGTTAAAGGGATAATCACCACAGTTTTAAACCCTCAAAACAAATCTTTCCCAAGGAGACTTTCAGATCTAGGATTACAGTCTCTATGTAAACCCTTTCCTTCACAGTGAGGACTTTCAGATCTAGGGTTACAGTCTGAGTGTAAACCCTTGCCACAGCAGTGAGCTTCAAAACCCCACACATAATAGCTGGAACAAACGGCAGCTGGCAGAGGTAAGACGCGACACTTCTCATCTAGTAAACCAACACCAGAATGGGATGCAACACCTCTAGCAAACACCTAACAACAGGACGCGGCACCCCCAACAGTCACATAACATTTGGACGCTGTACCTCAGTTGGGAGGAAGGTCACGTTAGGCTGTAAGGAAAACACACCAGCCAGCATACAAAGGAACGGCAGCAGAGCAGCTACAGTAAACCTCCTCAGGAATAGGCCGCACACCACTATAGGACAGCAACAACAAATAGGCTGCGCCTCATCACAGAACAACAATAGATGTAGGCTGCATCACCCCACAAAATAGCTCCAGGAATAAGCAAGGATTGAGGCCATGAGCTCAAGGAAGACTCCACGCTCACATAAAAAATAGAATGTGAAATGTAGTAGAGGGGAGGGTCCATTATATAGTAAGAGGTGAGGGCTAG
>JASDQU010108102.1:19689-45604 GCA_032191745.1 Picea mariana
TGGGGCCGACTTCTTATTCTTTACATTATAATTGTCCGATGACCAATCCGCAAAAGGGGATTTGGTCCTTATACAATTACCGACTTGGTTAATCCTCAATGGGGATTTAACCTAATAATAAAAATAATAATAATGACATGATTAATCCACAATGGGAATTTAATCCAATAACAAAATAATAAGAATGCCCTTCGCAGTTACATTATTTCAACATATAGCACCAAACAAGATGGGCAATCCATAGCCCAACTTGTGAGACATGACCATAGATTTTGGAGTGGAATAGGGGAGGTATGTACCATCAGTGAACCTTTGGTAAAGGTTCTTCGATTGGTTGATGGTGAGAAGCCCGCAGTGGGCTACTTGTATGAGGCCATGGATATGGCCAAGGAAGCTATCTATTGGTACTTGGAGAACAAGGGGGAGGAAGGACTCACTAAGACAACTCAGATATGGAGTGTGATTGATGAGTGATGGAATAACACTCACCATTGTTCCATTTATGCAGCAGAGCTGTACCTCAACCTTGCATTTGCTTATGCTTGCGGATTTAATTTTGATGGTGAGGTCATTGATGGTTTCCTTTAGTGTGTTCAGAGGATGGTGCTAACTCCAACTGAATGCTCAGAGATTTCTAGACAGAATGAGATATATAGGATGGCATCCAGGATGTTGGGCTATGATATGGCTGCCCAAGATAGGACCACAAGGATGCCAGGTAAGCTTCAATTTCAAATTTTGTTTATTCCTTTCTATATATTATATATGACATTTATTACTTGATGGAAATCTGAAATTTAATTCGTTGTCTTCCTTTCATTTTATTCATTGTAGATGTCTGGTGGAAACACTATGGTGGAAAGCTCCCAGATTTGCAGAAACTTGCCGTTTGAGTGCTTAGTCAAACTTGCAATTCTTCAGGGGATGAGTGCAATTGGAGTGTCTTTG
This sequence comes from Picea mariana, assembly GCA_032191745.1. NCBI lineage: Eukaryota > Viridiplantae > Streptophyta > Pinopsida > Pinales > Pinaceae > Picea > Picea mariana. Next base: position 20,638 of record JASDQU010108102.1, read on the forward strand.
AAAAGATATACTCCAAGAAGCGCAATAGGTTAGAAAAGTTAAAAAATGCAACAATCAAAATTTAAATAGTTTATTATTTTTTTTTTTTTTAATTTTAATTTTTACAATTTAGTATTTAGTATTTACCATCACTAACTATAGCTCTCAATGTTCATACAGGTTAGGTACCCAATGCCTTAATGACTTGGTATATGTCTACTACAATCTAAGGTTGTGGATGAAGCAACTTGACAAAGAACCTGACATAGAGGCCATTTCATTGGATGACATTGATGCCACTAGTCAGTGGAGGGTGGAGATTCAGGAGCCTGAGATGGAGGAGGCACCCGAGTGGTTGGAGGAGCATGCAAATGATTTGAGGGAGGAGGTGACAATAGAGGAGGAGGACGATGCTCTACTTCTAGTGGATAAAGAGGCTGAGGAGGAGATTGGACTTCCAGTGGATCCAATGCCACCACCACCTCCACGGAGAGCCATACCTGGAGTTGGACTTGGGTTTGTTGGGACTGGGAGGAGGCAACACACTTTTCCTTCCACCTCGTCCCCACCACTTACCACTTTGGATGGAGCATCTGGAGTAGTTGCAGCTTCCACTCCAAGCTCATCTCGAGTACCTCCACGACCACCTATTGCTTCCAGAGGAAAAGTGGTGCCCTTTACCCGTAAAAGGGCTAGAGCGGCACAACCTAGAGGGAATCAATTTATTTGGATTCCTATGATCTATCATTTTCATTTTATCATGTACTATTTAGTATCTAGATGCCTCATGATGATTCATCTCATGAGATACATTTATTTTGATCATTTGATGTGATTTTGTATCTACTATCATCGTATCAGGAACATGTTTCAGACTTTTTAGTTTAGTAACAATACCACTTGACATCTTATTTATTGGTTGTATTTTCATATTTATGTAGCAATGTGTTTATTTGATGTTGTTGTTGCTTTACATGTTTAAAAGTTTGAAAAAAATGAGTGTTTTTGTATTTTTTTGAGGTCTTGCGACATTTTCCAAGATATTCTGATATTTTCTGCCGATGTCGTCGAGAAGTTACATTCCGGACCCTCGCCGATACTTTCCCTGAGACAAGATATACAGCATTGGTTGTAATAGGTTATGAAACTGGAAAGCTGAGGTGCTCACATAAAACTCACAAGTTGGTAAGGCAACTACAACCATTACAAGATGGAATGCTTGCATGTAATGCTTAGATCAGTACTTTTATAGCAGAGCAGCAAGCCAAAGCTTTGCAACGTTAGTTCAATCAGATAGGTTACAATCTTGCTTTTAGAAGTGATTATTTGAAAAATAACGGTTTGCAAGGCTAACAGAAACTAGTAGCTCCATCTGTTTTGTCTTATTTTGTGCATTTATTTTCAAATTTCTAACTAGTAGTTTATTACATTACTAACACGTTTTCCAATTCATCTAAAATCTAAATTGACAGACAATTATAAATTTGTATTCTTTGTAGATAGGTCATTCTGCAGGGTGCTTCACTATAATGCATCTGGAAATTTTTTGCAAGCCAATTATAAGAATGTCTTTATTATTTGCAGGATGGGTTCAAACAACTTTGGCAGAACGATACTTAGTTTTCTGCAAGGAATGCAATCAAACCCCCAATCCAAAGCTCTTGAGCAAAATGTACAGTGGGAAGGTATTTTGGGTTTCAAAAGTTCAGTAACTAGTGCTTTTAACTGTATCAATTTATCTGAATTGTACTTGCAGTTAGTTTGAAACATATATTTCACATTAATGCTTGTTTTACTACCCATTTCAGTGTCTCTGCTTTTGTTTTTCAGTTGCAGTTTGCAGATGATGACGTTGTGGCATCTGATTGTGAGCTGGAAGATCTGTCTGTGTTGCCTTTGCTAAAGGCACTTGGTGATTGGACGTTCGCACATTTGGATTTATCTCACAATTCTCTAGGTGAGGACTTGTTAAAACTTCTCAGTCATCATGAACCTGACATAAGATATTTGCTGATATACATACAACAGAATATTTCTTCTTGTTTCGTATTCATTCAAATAGGATGCTCAAAACCTGTATCTTTGTGTTGCCTACAATTGGGTCTCACAGAATAAGCAAATGCATGTATTCTGGATTGCATGTTTATGAACAGATTGCTAATTCTTTCTTTTCAATTTTCAGAGAATACACAAATGATGGACCAGAAAATTTCTGTAATGTTTTATGCAGTTACAAGTAATTGACAACATGGGACATGAAAAGATACTGTCCCCAAGAAAACAGGAAATCACAGGAAATGCTTGGAAATAGACACTTGAAATGGAGGTGGATTTTTCCAAGTCTAATCTATCTATATTCTGTATCAGCTATCTATCAAATTCATAATATCATTCATATTATAAAACCTATAACTCGAAATCAACCTCTGTAATGCAAAATCAGACCCTAGCAACACTGAGTCAATCCTCTTCAAGCTTTTGAACATTATATAATGGTTTTTAAACACAGTTTCTGGGTTTGCAATTCAGCCTTATGTAACATCAAGCAGTCCTTTACAAAACAGCTTCATACCCAATCGGACTTATTTTATACAAATGCAAACTTTTGTTACACAAGACCACACTCTATAAGTGAAAATCAATCCTCTGCTTTGAAACACCTACAAAACATTCAAACATTTGTATGCAAACAATTAAAATCAAGCCTCTACAACAACTTCGGTTATGGGGTGGAAGATACATCAGATGGATGTGAAGATAACGTTCCTCAATGTTGTGATTGAGGAAGAAGTGTACATAGAGCAGCCTCAAGGCTTTGAGGTACATGGAAGGAAACCTCGCGTTCACAAATTGAAGAAGGCTTTGTATGGACTCAAGCAGGCAGTTAGGGCATGGTACTCGAGGATTGATGGGTATTTGCAGAGCTTGGGCTTCACCAAGAGTGAAGCGGATCTCAACCTATATCTCCTACAGGTTGGTAAGGATCCTTCTCATATTGGTGTTATATGTCAATCATTTGTTTCTCACAAGAGCTGAGAAAGGTGCAAGAAAGAATTGGCTTCATAGTTCGAGATGAAGTACATCGGATTGATGCATTACTTCTTGGGATTAGAGGTGTGGTGCCAGCCAGGCGAGATCTTCCTCGGACAGGGAAAGTATGCAATTGAGATATCGAGGAGGTTAGGGATGATGGATTGTAAGTCCATGACCACACCTATGACCACCAATCTGAATACGTTGGGGGCTTTAGATTCAGACTCGGTGGATCCCACAATGTACAGGCAGTTGATTGGTTTGTTGATGTACCTAGTTAACACAAATACTTTAGTCTCAATGGTATCAATGGGTAGTTAAAAGGAAGCCTCCTCTATATTATTATACTTGGGGTTTATTTACAAGAGACTTGGAAGCACAATATGGGAACGTGTGGGAACATGAATACTTTAGTCAATTGACAAGAATCAAGCACTTGTGAATATTGAAGATTATAATTCATAATTTCAAGTATTGGCCACAACGATGGATGACATAAGTGATGAACAACTATTGTAAGCTTATATGGGTGGATTAAAAGAGGACATTAAACATGAGCTTTTCTTAAGACATCTTGGAAATATTATGGAAGTTATGCAATTTGTTCATCATATTCAAGCCAAGAGTAAAGCTACACACAAGTCTACCAATGGAGCATACACAGAAAGTAAAGATCGTTTTGGGGCTCATAAGACAACCCTACCTCAACCGACAAGGCTGACACCTCAACAAATTGATGAAAGAAGAGCAAAGGGACTATATTTCAATTTTGACAAGTACAATAAGGGGAATAAATGCAAGGAGAAGAAAGTATTATACATAGACAATGACGAGGAAGTAGATCAAGAATTAGAACTGTTATCCCCCACTTTTAGGGATAACTAGGAGATCATGTCTCGAGGCCCACAGGTCCTAGACATGGAGTACCAAGAGCATGATTGACTTTAGCATGGCCCTGGAGGGCCCACCTTTTCTTTCATCCAACATCTTTATCTTGTCAGCAGCAACAACATCCATCATTATCGGCTTGGTCCTGTATCAGAGAAGGTTCTTTCTCTATGAGGTAATTAGTCCAGATATCATGGTATGTGTCACTTTGATCATCAAAACCATTGAATGTATGCAATTGATTCCTTTTATTTTCTAACAACAACTTGGATCTTACACTTGCCCACTTGACCATGTTTGGGGGGATTGACAGGGTGCCCTAGCAAGCCTGTGTCTGTAGGTTTTGGTTTGCCACTAGGGGGATTTTTGAAAAGCCATCGTCCGCTCCCATCACAACACCACTTTTACATTTTGTTTCCTGCTCACTTATCCCTTTCCACTTGTCTGGGCATGAGGTTGACCTATTTTTCAGAACTGCACCTTATCTCGTGGGAAGAAGGGGCTAAAGGCCCAGAAGGTAAAAGCAAGTTGGTAAAAGATAAAAGCCTAAAAAATAAAACCTCGAGATGCTTCGCCCTGGGATCCTCGAGAAAGCAATAAAAGGCTTCTCAACAAGAAACAAGAGGGACCCGGAAAATAATAAAACAAGACCTAACCAAAGGATAGGGGGTCTCATCACGAGCCAACCTATTAGGTCCATGGGTGCCTAGCAGTATGACATTGCCACCAGCTAGTTACCACGCTAGGGCAGTGACTCTTGGTTGCATGGCCAAGGGAAAGGGGGTCTCATCACGAGCCAACCTTCTCATTTCTGTGAAAGCATTTGTGGGTAACGCTGTCAGCCTGTCACCACTGGTCACCACGCTAGGGCAGTGTCCCCTGATTAGCTCTTGAACAAAAAAACAATAAAAGATAAAAGAATAAAAAAGAATAAAAGGCAAGAATGGGCTTGGAAAGAATGCATCCATGACAGGTACAACTCGCCTTCTACAAACGCACCCACATGTAACATTTTTGCATCCTTGGCCCTCATTGCACCCACATGCTTGGACATCCCCTGACCACATCACCCACTTACATGGCTTGGATGAGGTCTTTTCCGGGAAACTTTCCTTTTCTAGTAGGCACTAGCCCAATAGGACGCCTTGTCCTTTTCTTCAAACTTGTATTGCAGGCTTGTGTAATATCTTTGAACTTTTAACTGATGCATTAGGGATTTTATGCACATGTTTAATAATATTGATGATGAAATGTGATTGACATTGCTATGATCCCTATGACTGATAAGCCCATGGAGGGCGTAGCTTTTGATGTGCAGGACCATTGCCTCGACGGACAGGTACCACTTGGATCGGTACACATGGGGAGATGATTAGTTCAGACCTCCATGGGGTTGAAGAGCCCATCAGATTGATGCTGAGACCCCATCAGGGAGCAGAGACAGGACAAAGATGGATCATGGGCTTTGCACTGGAGAAGAAGAGGATGTTCCACCAGAGGCACCCCGACAGAGCTTGACTTAGGGGGATTGGCCCTTTTTCAGTGGAACGTTGGCCTTGGAAGGCCTAGAACGTCCCCATCACAACCATGACGTCATACAACATTATGGATGTCTTGGGAGGTAGACTGGGCAGTATTGGCACGTGTGGCAAGTTGGAGAAGCCCAAGGAGGGCTAACGTTTTGCTCCATGATGCCCCACTTGCCCTAAAAGGGGCTAATGTCTCCCTTGGAGGGGATTTTATTCTCTTTTCAACTTGATTAGGGTTTTAGTTTGACAATTTAATGTAAAACAATATGATTTTGGTATTTTGGCCTTGTCGACCTTTAACATGACCTAAAATGTAAATTTAGGTCATGATACTGTATAAATGAGGGATTTTTACCTTCATTTTTTCATCACAACTCACTCACTCATTAGTGAGGTCTGAAATTTGCACCCTCTCTTGGGTTATTGGCTGATTTAGTGATGCGCACTTGTTGAAGGAGGATTATTTTGTCATGTGTTGGCATTTCTCTTGAAGGAAGGTGTTACAACTAGGGTTTGCATTGATATTTCTTGGTGAATTGTAAGTATTTTTCTGCAAAATTTCTTGAATGAATGGTTGTAGTTTAATTTCTTGCATGTGTTTATGGTTTTGCTGAACAAAACCCTAGGTGACAAGCACACAAGTAGGTCCTTGTCTCATGTCTTCTGATATAGAAATTTTCAACCATTGATACAGAAGAGAGAGCCTAGTCGTAGCTACACCCTCTTTTTCTCTTCATTTATTGCTAGTCGTACTATCTAGAAGCCAAGAGAGAGAGACATCTTAAGCCTAGGTCTACTACACTTAGGGCCGTTTTTTTCTCTAGGGTTTGTTGAAAAGGCCTTGTTGTAGCAACATCTTGCTTCATCAAATCCTCTAGCTTTGGTTTTATGCTTCATCTTCCAGCTAGCCGTTTTGCCATTTGAGCTAAGGAAGGAGGAGAGAGCACTGAGGCCTAGTTCACCTACACCAAAGTGAGCCTCTCTCCCCTAGGGTTTTGACTTTGAGGCCTTGCCTTAGCAACACCTCAAAGTCTCTCCCGCTAGTCCTTAGCCATTTTGACTTTTGTCTCCTTCAACTCTTGCGTCCTTCACTATTGACTCCATTTAACCCTAAGGCACCGATCCTAAGACCTCATGCGTTGAAGTGAACCAGATCAAAACTACTCTCCAACTCTTGAATCAAAACCCTAACTTCACTAACCCTAGTCTAAGCTAACCTGCTAACCTTATATGTTATCGTCATCTCTAGCCATAATATCACTAGTGCAGCTAGACGTTTTCTTTATGAGCAATTGAATAATGATCAAAGACATTAATTAAGTGAAGTGTTGATTTATTACATTGAATGCCATATCGTTCCAGTATTTATTGGTGAAGTGACATAGTTTTCATTGCTATTTATAAACATTGACTTTGTCAATATTTATTGCTAAATTGCTTATATGTTTATCAGATAGTCGTCTATTTATATGAAGTACTAACCCATTGGAATAGCTTGCATATATCAGTTTGTTGTTGCTTTGTTCCAGGCTGGTGTATCTCTTTGGGGTTTTACTTTATTATTGGCCTTTCGTCGGACTATCTGCCTTGTGGTGACTTGTGAGGGGGAAATAACTACTTTATCCTATAATCCCTTGCCTTCTCAAAACCCCAGGTCACTGGGGACGTCTCCCCTCGGCCTTACCACCCTAAATAGAAAGAACCATCCCATTGTGGTGGCATTGGGTGGGATTGGTTCCTGTTATGCCAATTTGACTCTCTATCTCTAGCCTTTTACCCTTGCTACAAACTGTGTGATAACAGGAACCATCACAAGATATAGAGCTAGAAGAGACTACTCCAACGATATCTTGTCATGCATTGGTTGACATCAGTACTGCACAAACCCTCAAGATAGAAGGATATATCACAAAGAAAAAGGTAACAATGTTGATTGATTCTGGTAGCACCCATAACGTCATCAATTGCAAATTAGCAAAAGATCTCAATTTCTTTGTATATCCAGTGTCAGAGTTCCAAGTAATGATTGTAGATGGAGGTACCATACATTGTTTTGGGAAGTGCCATAGTATTAAGCTCAATATGGGGGAGTATTTATTGGATAGTCCCATGATTGCCATCCAAATGGGTGGTGTTGATATTGTATTAGGGGTCCAATGGTTACAATCATTGGGAACAATGGCCTTTAATTTTTAAGATCTTTTCATGAGATTTTCCTTAGAAGGCAAGGAAATTGAGCTTAGAGGTATCTAAGGGAAACCCTCTAACGTGATAAGCTCTAACAACATGACAAAATTACTCAAAAAGGGACACCATGGTGTAATTGCACAATTGATTTCAATAGATGTTCAAACATCTATATCCTCTGCTCCAATGAATCTCCAAAAAGTTATCAACAATCATTCCAAGGTATTTGGAGAGATACCTAAGGATCTTCCACCTCCGCAAGATCATGCCCATGCTATTCATCCGCGAAAAGGAAGTGTACATCCTTTCTTCCATGTTTCTTGCTTAAAGAAGATAACCAATGACAAGGTCCTAATGCAAACTATTTTATCAAAGATGAATGGAGAAGGGAAAATCATACTAGAACCAAAAACAATACTTGAAATAAGGATTAAGAAGCTGCAAAATCAAGCAATTACCGAGTACCTTGTTAAGTGGAAGATGCTACTAGTGGAAGAGGCGACATGGGAAGATGATTTCTTCATGCATACAAAGTCGCGATTGTCAAGTGCTGACGACAACTATAACATCCCCCAACCCAACCGAGGGACATTACGGTGCATAATACTCATGAAAACGAAATCTTTGCTAGCTAAATAAATTTCTTTACAGTTAATAATTTCCTGTAGCTTCCAACTACAAATTAAAATCATATTTAACTACTGCTCGCTACCATTACACTTATGCATCTACAACATACTAAAATAGACACGAATGCAGCTTAATCATTCACACAACAACATATAAATCATTCTTAAATACACAACGTTCATGCACAACAAATAAACTCATGAAATAACTCAACAACAAGATATAACATTTATCTTTTCATTTTGTTGTGCAATCAACTGCTTGTGACAGACGTTGCACTCAACCATAGACTTGGTGTTCCAAATTAGAACAACAAATTACCCCCGAGCTGAGGCTGGTAGTCCACAAAAGAGGGTGGTCTCTCACAGCCCACTCACAACTCATAAAACTCACAACCCACTGATATCTTCCTACAACTATCCCAATTTTGCACCAACTCTCTTCCTCTTGACATGTCCAACCCAAGTAATGTACCCTTTCACTGATCTCAGTCCCTCGGGCATACCATTTGTTTATTAGGGTCTTTTAGGCACATGTAACCAAGAATCTCTCAGCTAGGAACTCAAGGGAACTTGCTGCTAGGAAAACTACCAACAAACCAACAACAAACACTTGCTGTTACAATGTAACACCCCCATGAGTTCACTCTTCAGGCTTGATAACCTGGCTCTTCATTTTCCAGTTCCAAATACACTCCAATACGCTTCAACTTGCTCTAAAATTAGCCTTCCATGGCTGCACCAGGTCCAAGCTCTCTTTCTTGCTCCCTACCTCCTTGTCATGCACAAAACTTGTCTAACTAAAACTGTTGTTCCAACCCATACAAATTTCCTCCCTTTGGATTGCCTTTTTGGACTCACACTCTTCCCCAAGCTGATTGTACTCAACCCCCATGTGCCCAATAACTTTGGGATTGGCTATTCACACCCATCCTCTTACATGCATTCAATGATTGGCTTTGGGATTACTCAATTAGAAATTGGAAGGTTGATATACAAATAACAAATTTAGGAAATTGGGTTGAATTAATATACATGGGTAATTCCCCCTTGAACCCTTCTTGGCCATTATCCTAGACACTCCCCCCTCTTATGGGTTAATTCAACCCCCATCTCTATCCATGTCCCATTAGCAGATGGTATCACATTTTATTTTTTTTTGTAACTAGGGGAATCGGTAACAACGACAGTATCGTACTCGCGTGACACGGGGTTGAATCCTGCCGGCTGCCTTATAACCCCTAGGGAGAAACGCACCGCCCGCAAGCACGCCCTCCGGGTAAATCGGGGTGAGAATCGACCTTGAGACCTCATTTTACATAGTTCCTTCCATTTACATGGCACTTGCCAATCGGTCTACACCCCTGCGGGCGATGGTATCACATTTTATTATTAAAACATAGAAATACAATTTAAATGTTGCATCGCTTTGGTCGTAGCCACACATTATATCTACATAAACATTAATTAAATCGGGGATTATAGTGGGGTGTTACAACAACACTTGTTTGAAGGGGAGGGGCATGTTAAACCCTAGACAAAGCCCTATACAAAGCCCATGTTATGTATAAAACCCCTCATTAAGCCCCTTATTGAATTATTACATTTCTTGTGTTATATTTGTATGTGGCCTTTGAACCCCTTCATTGCACCCTTTCATTATATTTATACCCTTGTCTCTTATATATATATATACACCAAAGAGACCTAGTCTTAGGATCATCTTATTACATCTCATATTGTATTTTGAATTGGATATATTGTTAAAGGAGGCTTCCACCTCCAAGTGGATTGTAATTTATTGATGTTTTATCATTTTTAAGGCATTGTAGCAGATAGAGCCCCTGCTTTTCATGATTACACCACCACTCATCATTGACAACAGAGCAACGTCCACTACCCCTGTTTTGGCCCCTAGAAGACAACAACTCTTGCTTCATGAGGTAACAAGTCCAGTCTCGTGGTGTCACTTTAATATTTGAGGCATTTGAGCATGTTGCAAAGAGTCCTTTCTTTATTATAGAAAGTTTGCTTGGAAATTATATCTTTTGCCTAATTTCACCTTGGTGGTTGTCATAATATCCTAGTAAGTCGGTCACCCTCGGGAAAAGGGTTGTTATTGGGGCTCTCCTTGAAGGGTCATTGTACCATTCCCACTCATACTTGCCACTTTCCATAGTTCTTCCCCTCTATTTCTTCATCTTTTGGGCTTTCAAGTTCATTGTCCCCAAGAGGATTTTGCACCTCATTTCATGAGAAGAAGGGGCTAAAGGCCTAGAAGTGTTGTAGCTGACATCAAAAAATGCTCGCTCGAAAGTCCCGAGAGCAATAAAACGCTTCTCTGAAGAATAAAGGACTTCTAAATAAAAATAAGAGAAAACAAAGCGTCCTGCTTGGAGGGGGAATGCATTACAATATTCTTCTATTTCTAGTGCACATAGCACCTAATATGTTATAACTTCAAGTGGCATTGTAATGCTCTTTTATTTCCATTACACACAACACTCAATGTTTGAAATTAATAAAAAGGCAAATTGAGGGCTTGGAAAAAGGTTGCATCACAAACAAAGGGAACTCAAAGATGTAGCACACCCTCCACAACGACACCCATAAATGAGACAATATGAACCCTTGATATGTCAAAAACCCCATGTCCAAAAGTCTTTCCCCAATCCACCTCATACTCATTACATGATCTAGATAGGGTCTTTTTGGAAAACTTTTCTTGACTTGGGGATTGGCATATTCAATAGGGCACCATGACACCCCTCCCATACCTAAATTTGGCAATGTTTATAATGTCTTTGTGCATTTGTTTAATTTGAAAAGAGAGGATTTGATGCACTTGTTTGGGTGGTTCTTTTATTAAATGTGGCTTACTTGGCATGATTCATATGACTGTGGACCCTTGGAGGGCATACTTGCTTGTCTTTGTAGGACCTTGCTCGGTAAAGCTACTATGCCACTTGGATCTTCATATGGGTTGGACAGAGCACCTGAAAGCTATTGTGTACAGAGGATGGAGGACATTGCCTTTGGAGGCACCTTGGCACCACTAGAGGACGATATTGCACCCCTCTTGCACTTTGACGTGGCCTTTGGAGGCCTAAGACGTCACCCTTAAGCCCTTGACGTCATCTTGGATGCTAGGGTTTGATGGATGATGTGGTTCTGGAGGTGGTTTGACATGATGAGATACATGGCATAACACTTTTGCACACGAGAGCATGACACATGGCCTCTGGAAACCCAATGTTCTCTTGCTTGAGTCTTGATGTCTGAATATTTATCCCCCCTTTTTAGGGTTTTACTTTATGTATTTTTTATTTTTGCATATTGTAAAGGCAAACAAAGGGGGTCGACCCTCTTCTAATTTGTTGTTGACAATTTTAAGTGGGTAAATTGGTTAAGAAGGCCTCATATAAATAGAGGACCTTCTAATTTCATTTTATCATCGTTCATTCCTCACCATTTGTGAGAACAAGCTTGAAATTTTCGCCCTCTTGGGGCTATTTACGTTTTCTACCTTATGTGAATTGCTTGGAGGGTCAAATTGTGGATGCTTTTGTTGATTTTTGGATGGAATTTTTGCAATTAGGGTTTTATCTCATGCTATCTTGGTGAAGTATGTGAAATTTCTGCAATTTTATCTTTATACTATCAATGTTTCATGGTAATTTCTCTTTTTCATGTTAGATGTTTTGCTTTCTGAAACCCTAAGAGAGGACCATAAGTGCTTCCTTCTCTCACAAGGTTATTCTTGTTCAAAATTGGTGAAATCTCCTTGCTAGGGTTAGCATCCTAGAGCCCTAAAGTGCTAGCACTCTAGGATTTTTGCCCTAGACATTTGATTTTAATCTAGTCGAAGCATCAAGAAGTGAGAAAAGGTTGCTAGAGCCCAAAAGTGCTTGCACTCTAACAATCCTTCTCGTTAAGGTTTAAACACTAAGGCTCTAATGTGCTAGCACCTTAGAGTTTAAACCCTACCTCTTGGTTTCTACTTGTTAAATCTTCGAGTATTGTTGCATTTTCTGTTATAAAGACTCCATACCCTTTAAAAGCACTAATTTTACAACTCTCTTGTGGTGAAATGGATCAACAAATACTCTATTTTAATTCTCTCAAGCTTTTTATTAACTTTGTTAACACTAACACTCACTAATTGGCTAGTAAACTTGTCGTTGTTGCAAACGTTTGCCACAACCATTTGAATAAAACTCTTATTTGCTGCATACACTCTTGGAAAGGTGGCCTAACATGTTTATAAATTGCCTATAACAATTGGATATTACTCCAGTGGATGTGAGCTAAGTTTAGATTGTCAATTGTTGCATTTCTGTTGAGCCATAGGAATTTCATTGTTTAGTGTCTTCAAGGAGTATTTATTGCATGTTTGGACTTGGAAATAATTATATATTTGCTATAAAGTGATCTTGTTTTGGGAAGGTTACTCAAACAACTTCATACTCCTATTTCCTTGACCTAGACTTTTTTTTAGGTGATCAAGAGAGTGGGAGGTAGGCTTGGCTACAATACTTGCTACTTTGATCCCTTGAGGTCACCGGGGAAGCCTTCCTTGTGATGGATCTCTTTCATCACTAAAATGAGGTGATAGTGGTAGCATTTTCCGTAGTTACACAAGATTTAGGGACTTATGGTGGAGCTTTGCACAAGTACAAATCTTGTGTTGGGCACTAAAATCAAGGTTTACCAAACTGTTTTACTCACTATTTTGGGACAACCACTAAGTTTGATAATTCTGCCTTGAAAATCTGCCTTTAGTCTTGTGATTTGATGCCCCCTTTTGAGGCTCTGCTTGCATGGGTTAAAATATGGTTAAGGATGCCATAAAAGTTAGCACATGCATATAGCTCAAAACATCAAATACCCTCTTAGGATCTTAACAACTCCTACAGTTGAAAGTAATAAGCAAACCATGACAAATGTACACAAGTGTTTTTGGTCAACATGACCCTGGAAAAACCCCCATGGGGAAAACCAGTAAGAGACATATGATATATATATGGAGATCTTAAAGCAAATTCTACAACAAGTAAATACCCAAAGAACCTGATACAATCCAAGCTTATCATCAAGCTTGTAATGCGTTTCACAAAACTTGTGCCTGGTAGCCTTAGAACAAAGGCGTCGTTTGCCTTTGTGTGCCCTCCTCTCTTTGCTAATCCTTGACTTTTCCTTTGCCCACTTGTAGAATGTGCCTCCCTTGAAGATGCCTTGTGACCTTTGATGAGGCCCCCGAGCACGTGCGCCCTATATGTCTCAAACCTCAACACTTGTGCCCCCTCTCTTTGGGTGCGCACCTCTTCTACCAAGATTGCCTTTTCACAAATTTGGTGCGCCCTCTACAAGCCTTGCACCTCCCTTCACAAGATGCACCCAAGCTTCATGAAGATGTGCTTGCTTCTAGATTTGCGCCCCTACTCTTAAGGTACGCCCTCCATCTAGCTCACACTCCATGAAAGCCTCTCCAAACTAGCTTGCACCCTCCATGAACAAGTGCATCCTAGTTTTCTCCTTCAAACCCTCTCTTCTCACTTCTCTTCTCCTCACCCAATTTTCTCAAGTGATCAAGTGAACAATATGAGCCTCTCTTTACCCTCTTGCCTCCTTTAGCCTCTCTTAGGCCAAACCTAAAAGATTAAGGGCCTAGATCGCATCTAGCCCAAGTTTAATCAATGGATGAGATCGCATCTCATAAATCTCATTTGGAAACCCACTTTGACTTAAGTTTCCATAGTTTGCTTTATGTTCTCTAATTCACTTTACTCAAGTGAATTAAATGTCACTTTAGACTTAAGTGACTAATTTCACTTTATGACTTAAGTGAATAAAGTCAATGTGAAATTAGAAGATAAAGTAAAGTGTGAGGGTAACACTTTCTCCCCTTTGTGTTTAGAGACTCAAAACACAAGGGGGTCACTTTCCAAGGTACCTAAATCTCAACAACGATAACACACTGTCTGTACACAAATGATTTATGCAATTAATCAATTGAGGGGTTGTACATTGCAATTGAAATCATTAAGAGGATAGCAGTAAATTAAAATTTGGTCAAAATTGATCGAAACCTGCACTCATGACTCTGAAAATGACAAATACAAATGCAAGATTGAAGGAATTAGAAAAACTGCAAAAAGAAATTGAGAAAGAAGCCAATAAAAAATATGAAGAACTTAACTAGAGGTATGAGCAATTGGAAAAGCAGCTCAGTGAGAACCATGTTAACCTATGAGTAGATCTTGCCAAGTTGAATGATATAGTTGTTAACTTAGAAGCGGAAGTTGCTAAAAATAACCTCAACTCACTATGGGAACAAGCAAGGTTGAGTACTCAGATAAATGACAACCATGTTGAATTGAAAGACCTAATAGCCAATTTAGCAACATAGGTTGCGTCTCTTAAAATAATGATTTCGCAACCAAACTCTTCAAGTACTCCTAATCTTGTGTCGAGCCCTTCTAGTACTTTTGATCCGCAAATGAATATACCCCTTTGAACACAATCTCCCCACAAATAAATATATCTTATGGCATGGTAGTTTCTAACCAATTCCCTCCATTTGCAAACCAAACCATTTTTTATCTGTTAAGAGCAAAACTTGAGCTATCAAAATTTGATGGGAACAAAAAGCAAGGTGTGGCCTAGTTTAACAAGGCAACAAAATATTTCAACATCTATGGTATTTCTAACGAGGATGAAAAAATTAGATATGCATCCATGTAATTTGAGGGAGATGCCTATAATTGGTACATGTGGGAAACACTGGACACGAAATAAGTTGGACAAAGTTTAAAAATGATTTTTTAAAAAAATTCCAAGATATCAAAGAAGATGAATTCTTCTACAGAGCTCTTGAGATTACAACAAAAAGGAAACGTGGACAATTTTACTCGTGATTGAGAAACACTAGCCATAAGAGTACTCGGGTTATAAACGAAACGTCTAGTTCAATCGTATATAACAGGTTTTAAACCTCATATCCAAAATGAATTAAAGTTAAACGATATCACGAATATGGAAACAACTATATGTAAGGCAAAGGCAACAGAGAAAAAAATTGAAAGATCATCACTACAAAAATTTGATAAGACTTATTCACGACGAAAAGACAACGATTGCCGGTTCTGTGGAGACAAGTGGTCACCAGGTCACAAATGCATCAATCAAATGTTGTTCATAAATGAAGATGAAAAACAATTTGACACTGCCACAAGCCACTTCGATGATGATGAAAAGAAATGAAAGGAAAATAACTGTTGTAAATGTGGAAAAATTTGGTTTCTAGGTCATAAACGTGGAAAAATTTGGTTTCTAGGTCATAAATGTGTATCTAAACAACTATATCATTGTAAAATCATTAATGGAAAACAAGGGGATGTTCTTGTCGAAGAAGGCATGTCTGTTTTTGATGAAGAAAAATCACAAAGTGTAATTAGCTTCCATCACATGCATAAGACAAACTTATGAGGATGATAAGTTAGAGGTTTTAGTTCATGAAGAAAAGCTACCTACAGAACGTTATACTCCACCTCATATGAGAAAAAAAGGTACAACCCACAACAATCTTGATGGGAAACCCTTGATTTCGCTTGAAGCAATCAAAGAAAGAATGAAACCAAATACCTTGAAGCTCAAAGGAATCCTCAAAGGAAATTATATCACAATATTAGTAGATTCGGGAAGCATCCACTATTTTGTAAATGCTAATCTCGTGAGACAATTAAATGTTTTTGTGTACCTTGTCAAATATCTCACGGTTACAACTATCAATGGCCAACCCATCCAAGGAGCAGGACGATGCCATAAAGTTTTGACACATACACAATTTGAAACTACAAATCAGGTACTATGCTCTACCTCTTGTTGATTTTTGTAGTTTCAGGCATGTATTCTCACATGACCCTAGGTGTTGGGCATGTGGGAATCCTTGTGGGCACCACATCACACTTTCGGTTTGGTGAAAACTCCCTTGGATTTGAGTGGGGGCTTCGTGGGTTTGGTGATGGGATTTGTGTGCTGGTGTTGGGGTTTCACACCCATAAGGAAAGCCTAATTTGATGTTGTCTTGTGGAAGGGCATCTATGTTGACCCCTAAGGATTGTATATAAGGAAGAGAGGTCATTGTAGTGTCCCCAAGGCCGAGCCCCATTGTAAACCATGTTTTGAAAAGGAATTGTAATTATGTTTTATAGGCTGGTGAGCCAAGTTTTGTATAAGGTGGTAGGCTTATGTGTTGTTAGGCCAGGAAGCCTAAGGGTTGAGGGCCAGGAGCCTGCTGATGTATTTGTATATATATATGTAGAATGATTAATAAAATATAAACACTGCCAGGTGCAGACCGACCACGATGAATGAGTGAAGGGGGATCGAGTGTCCACAGAATGGGTAAGGAATTAGGGGCTGGAAGGTGGGAAAGGGGCTAGGTGTTGGACCTAGGGGGCTTAAGCCTTGGAAATAATATTTTAATATTATTCCAAAAGAGAAGTGCCTTATATGTTTTAACCTAAGTCCTTTCTGAAAGGACATGTGATTTCCAAATGGTGGGAGGCATGCACGTTGCCAGAACGCATGCAGTCGTATGGGCGACAGTGTCAACCCTGACCATGCAATAAAAGCCACGATGAGTCGTGTTGGGGGTTCTCTTCTCCATTTCGACTCACGGACTGCAAGGGGAACGTATCTGACCCCTGCAGAAACACCCTTGTACATCTTCTGAACCGTCTGAACCTGCGTTGACCCTTGCGTGGATTGTCTGTCACGCATTCCCGACACCAGAGGGTGAGTCTATCCTGGGTAGAGCGGATGGAAAACGACCATTCTGCCGGGGAAGGGGTGAAGGGAGTCTGGGTAATGCCCTGCGAAAATTGCTTCTCAGGAGATTTCGAAAATCAACACAGTGAGACCTAGCGGCCATTGCTGAGCTTGTTTCGAGAGGTCCGAGTCTGTATTCCCGGTTGATTGTGTAGTCAGGCAGAGATGGACTGCGTGTGAATTGTTGCCCAGTGCAGGTGGTAATTGAGCCTGTGTGTGATCTCTCTCTCGGGGGGAGGGAGGTGGATGTTATTGGAAGAGGTTACTTCCAGAGAGTGTCCAACACTAGCTTCAGGCTCTGAGACTTCCTGATCCGGCCTGTTGCAGAGGCCCAGAGAGGGAGGTTAGCACTGATGGACTGTGCTTGTGAAGGTGTATACTCCCGGGCGGAACAAGCATGTGGGGAATGAGAGTTTGGAAGTAGTGGGCGTAAGATGGCATCCTGGGAAAAATCCTTCCAGATTCCAAGTGTGGTTTTCCCTGTGACCTCAGCCTAGTTAGGATTCCTTGCCTTGGGGTGGAGCTCAGTCCCAGCTTGGGGGTGACCCACTGTTGAGTTGATGAACAGTGTGGTCTAAGGCTGGGAGGTTCGTGGAAGGCCTACACTTGGTTGGTGGAACCACCATTGTTATAAGATAAGTGTTTATCTATGTTCTTGTCACATTTGGCATGACTGTGCTGTATATATTATCATGTTTTCTGCTGTGTATATGAATTAGTATGAAGTGCAATTGATTGTTAATTATGGCAATAATTCAGATGAATACTCTGTGTTGAGTGTGTTTAATTGTTAAATGCATGTGGTGTATATATATATATACACTGGACTGTATGTGTTATGTAAACCAAACGTAAACGTATACCGATTGTTATATTGTGCGTTATATGCCCTGGGTAAGCGAAAAGGTACGCTACAGTCATTATGACATTACATATCATGTAGTGTGTGGAGACATGATGGAGCTAGCATAAGTGAGTCTGCACTTGTGCTAGCAGGCTTGGTGATTTCAGCAAAGGGAAAGTTTGCAAGGTCATGAAACTGGCCCAAGAGACATAAACGAAGAAGGTCGAACGTGTGGAGCCAATTTTTCGTACAATACGTGGTTTGCAGGAGGATGAAGCGCGTATATATGCATGTTGCAGAAGGACAAATCACGTATAGGGTATATGCGGATTGCAGTGGAGCAAACAACGTATGTATGTGGGTCACCAATAAGGTGAATCGTGTATCTGGTTTTCTGGGCAGGTACAAATCTGTACAGGCTGATAGGTGACGTCAACAATCCGTACAGGTGGTCTACAACATCTTCTCACATGACCCTAGGTGTTGGGCATGTGGGAATCGTCGTGGGCACCACATCACACTTTCGGTTTGGTGAAAACTCCCTTGGATTTGAGTGGGGGCTTCATGGGTTTGGTGATGGGCTTTGTGGGTTTGTGTTGGGGCCTCACACCCACAAGGAAAGCCTAATTTGATGTTGACTTATGGAGGGGCATCTATGTTGACCCCTAAGGATTGTATATAAAGAAGAGAGGTCATTGTGACATTGCATATCATGTAGAGTGTGTGGAGACATGATGGAGCTAGCATAAATGAGTCTGCACTTGTGCTAGGAGGCTTGGTGATCTCAACAAAGGGAAAGTCTGCAAGGTGGTGAATCTGGCCCACGAGAGAGAAGCAAAGAAGGTTGAACGTGTGGAGAGATTTTTCTGTATAATACATGGTTAGTAGGAGGACAAAGCGCGTATATACGCGGGTTATAGAAGGATGAATCACATATAGGGTATACGCGGATTGTAGTGGAGCAAACAACATATGTACATGGGTTGCCAGTAAGGTGAATCGTGTATTTGGTTTTTCGGGCATGTACGAATCTGTACAAGTTGACAGGTGACATCAACAATCCGTACATGTGGTCTACAACATATTCGTGAGCATAAGAGATTTCCAGAATATTGTTGGGTTTGACTTTTTGATTTGTATGGTTATTCTAGAACAAGGTTGTTCTCAATTTTGGTGACTTTGGAGGACAAGGTTGTCCTCAGATTTTGGTGATATTGTATTGGCTAGGAGGGTTGGTTTTCCCTTAGGATTTATGATGATAACAAAGATTACAAAACTGAAATGTGCATTGATGATTCATCTTTGATCTTGTTGTTTATGTTGCATATGTTTTTAGTCAATAGTTTCAGTGTAAAGTTGTTTAGTGATAACAACTAGGGCTTTACTGTTGGATCACTAGGAAACAATTCATGGAATAGACAAGGGATTAGGAGCAAAATGGCTGGTGCAACTAGGAACGTATGCCACAAATCTCCAATAACAATTCATGGAATTCAAATGGTAGGGGAAGAACTACAAGCTATACTATTTAGGAAGTCAACATTTGTCGTGAAAAGAATGTACAAATCCCATACATCACAAATGAGTATTTACCAACAAATCTAGAATCGACATGAAATTTCATAGAGGACAAAGCAATTTTGAAGAGGAAGGCAATGTTATGAACATAAGCTACATATTAATAATAATAAATAATACAATAATAAATAAATAATAAATAAAGTCATGACTATTCATAAAGGGCACCGTAGGCCTTATATTAAGCTCAAGCCCCATTGTACGACTTCATCATTCGATTACACTTATATATATCAATATTTATTAAAACTCATATCATTAAGCAAATATAGGTATTCGTACTAGAGATGCGCATGAGAGAGAAATGAAGATATGGTGCATGGGATGAAAGAGGTAGTTGAGTGGAATAAAAGGGAAAAATGCGCTCGAGTAAAGAGGGAGTATGGAATAGAAAGGGAGAGATGCGCATGAGTGAAGAGGGAGTCAACTGAGGGAGAGAGAAGACATGCACATGAGTTAAGGAAGATATGCGCATGGGAGACGAGAGTTAGGTGATGAAGTGAGAGGGAGTGAAGTGGAAGAAAGGGAGTGAATTTTCAGTTAAATCAACCATGCAAACTTGTAACCTCCTCCATGTGCCAACACATCTTCACACAAGCATGCGCTAGTTCACACTTAGTCAACTCAATGCATGCGTCTTGATAACTCCATGCATGTGCTTTGATGACTCAACCATGCATGTGCCTTAGTTTTGCCACTTGTCACAGTTCTAAGACTACCACATGTCATAACTTGCAATCGCCACATGTCTTCTTTCATGGTGATCATACTTGCTAAAAATAATAGTTCGCTCGAAAAATATGAAAAGACAAAAATGTTTGGAACTGCTAAGAGAACACTGCCAAACATAGCACGTCGAAAAATAGACATTGCTAAAATAGAAACTTGCATGTCAATGAAAATAGGCTCCTTGAATTCAATATTTTGCAAGGAACTCAAATATGTGCTCGAAATCTTCATCTGAACCCTGGAACTCCAATTGCTAAAAATAAAAAGTGCTTGCATGTATTTTGAAATATGTTCATTGGAATCCTGAGCTTGCAAGGACTCTGAATATATGATCAAAATTGCCCTGCAGACCTCTAAACTTTGTCTCCTAAAAAGTAAGAGAACTGCCAAAAATAACCCTCTGTCTCCAGTCCATGAAGACATGTGCAACTTGTTGAGATTTGGGTACCTTGGAAAGTGGTCCCCATGTGTTTATGAGTCTCTAAGCACAAAGGGGGAAGACTATTACCCTTATACTTTACTTTATGATTCTAATTTCACTTTGACTTAGGAGATTTAAGTCAAAAGTGAAATATGTCACTTAAGTCATAAAGTGACAATTAATTCACAATGTGGGTGAATTAATAGACATAAAGCAACTAAGGAAAGTGGGTTTCCTTAGTGAGATTTTTGGATGAGATCTCACCCATTGATTAGATTTGGCTAGATCTAATCTAGGCCATTGATCTTTTAGGGTTGGCCAAAGGAGGCTAAAGAGAGGGTAAAGTGAGTTTTGGAGACTCATTCTTCACTTGTGAGTTTTGGAGAAGAGGAGAGGGCGCATTTCTCAAGGAGAGAGAGGGTGCACTTGATGAGGGTTTGAGAGAAACCCTTGAGAGCTTGAGGAGGAAGCTCTTGTTACCTTGAGCTTGCATGGAGAGCATATCCATGGAGTTTTAGCTTCCATTCCTTGCAGGGAACATGCCATATGTAGGGGGGGCACATCTACTAGAGGAGGGCACATTTATTTCCTTCATTTGCTCACCAAGAGAGGAGGACTTGGAGCCTTGTGATGAGGTCTGTTGCATAGGGAGAGGAGAGCTAGGGCGCTTGCTTCTGTGGAGAGAGGCATTTAGTTTATGGCTCTGTTATTTTATGGTGATCATATCTGCTAAGAGGAGGGCACACCTGTGGAGTGGGTTGACAAAGACCTGGTAGGTGCACTGCTTGGAGGAATCTAGTTCTGACAGTTTCAGTGGAGAGGCAACATAGGAGAGAACATTCCTGTGGAGGGATTTCTTCATTGGGTCACAGAGGAGCTAGAGCGCTTCAGTTCAGTGCAGAGGGCAACAAAGGGAGAGGGAGCACCTGAGTTTGGGCACTTCTCTTTCTGGATCTTGTGGCAAGGATTGTGAGGAGCTTGCTATGTATACAAGTTCCATTGTATTGTATTACTTGTTGTATCTCTTGCTTTGATCATGATTATATAGACATATATCCCAAACTGGTTTTCCCCGGGGGTTAAATAGAACATGCTGGCCGTTAACTCTTATGATTTGCAAGTGAGAAAATCTAGAGGTTAACAACTCTTGAATCCTTATCTACCATTGGGTTCTTGGTAATTTTGAATTTGGGAGAGGTGTGGGAAGGTTCAATTTCTTCATCAAAGACATCTCTACTAAAGTTCATCTTATTGGTATCAATATCAACCAACCTATAGGCTTTAAGATTGTCGTTGTACGTTGTGATCATCATCTTTTTGCTCTTTGGATCTAACTTGGTTCGCTTTTTGTATGGAATCGAAGTGTAGGTAGTAGAAGCAAAAACTTTAAGATGGTTGACTTTGGGCTCTATTCCAAACCATGATTCCTTTGGAGTCTTTTGCTTCGTTTCCATTGTTGGAGATCTATTCAACAAGTATATTGTTGTGAACACTGCCTCAACCCAAAACTTGTTTGGAACATGCCTGTTTTGCAACACACAACTGACCATCTCTGTGATAGTGTGGTTTTGCCTTTCAACCACTCCATTTTGCGATGGAGTGTAAGGTGTAGTGAATTGTTTTTTGATCCCATGTTTAGCACATAAGTTATTAAATTCTATGGAACAAAATTTTCCATCGTTATCAAACCTAAGAGAGGTGATGTGACAACCTGAGTCTTTCTACTAAGGCTTTGAGCTTTTGAAATTTATCAAACATGTGAGATTTTAGTTTTAAAAAATACACCCACATTTTTCTACTGTAATCATCAACAAACATAAGGAAATACTTGGCATTGGTGATTGATGCCTTGTTCATTGGTCCACAAATGTTTGCATCCTTGTTTTAAAAACCGGTGAACCGGAATCAGAACTGGCCGGTTTTATCAATTTGGTGGTCGATCGATTCAAATCGGCCAATAAATCGAACCAGTCGACCGGTTTATGACCAAACTGTCTGGTTTGGTCCCTAAAACCTAAAACCCCCTAAAACCTAAAACCTAAGTAACGGAGAAGTACTTGGTTCATGTTTTCTCATGCAAGTTGGAGTTGTAAGGTGTTTTGGTGTGCAGGTGAGGGTTATTTTGCCTTACTAATGCTATTTAAAGAGGTCCCCAACCCCTACATTTCACCCACCCTGGTAATTTTTAACATTACCATTAATTGTTTCAGGATGTTTGAGAGTGGTTCCAACCTCATTGGACTTCATATGGAGAAAGTAGAATTTTAGGTCCCATTCAAAATTCAACAGACTTAACTGTTTTTAGGATTTCAAGATGGGCAAGATTGCAATGTTTCCACTGGATTCTATCATGTATGAGGGTATGGAACTGACATTTAATCAAGAGAACCAAGCCCTCTATGTACCTTTATGTTGGTGGCATTGATTGTTGAACTCTTTTGTCACGACTCACGACCCTAGTAAAAATGTACCCTTCACTCAAGTATAAACTCTTCTATTGAACTCTTCTCTTTGTCGTCGTGTCAGGTGACTTGGTAGTGTACGTGCACACCAACCTTTGTCTTATATACAGGCAGAGAGAAGAGTGGTTGAAGGGAAAGACAAAGATGTGGGATGTGTTTTCTGATGATATGGGTTTGAACAACAATGTTGAGTTGACATTAGCCAACTTGGATCTTAATGAACTAGTGCTAGAGCCGGTCACTTTTGATGATGGTGATCCTCTTGAGGGGTCATCCTCCAGAGTCCACATCAACAAATGCATGGATTGCATTGGATGTAGGGGAGGAGGAGGAGGAGGATGGAGGAGAGAGCAGTGGTAGTGATGCCAATCTTGATGATTATGGCATGGAGGACTACTGACAACCACGACTCATGAGTTATGAGATTCTTCCATCTACGGTTCTAGTATCTACCCTATGGCTATTTTGTATTTGTAATTGGCATTCCCATCTATAGTATCAATGACTCTAACTTAGTATGTTATTTGATGTTGTATATGCCATTTAGAGCTTCCTTGATTATGTATATATGTCTCGATCTCTAGATATGTATTGCACTTGGTCTCGTTTTGAATCTTTATATATTCATGAGCATACTTTGGATATGTTGTCTCTAATTGTCTCTAATGCTTTGTAAACATGATTTAAAATCTTAAAAATATATTTTTTTTGTTAAAATTTAAATATTTTATGTATTTTTTAAAAAACCGATTCGTTGAAACCGGTTCATTATCGGTTTCGGTTCAGGTTGGACCCTCGATCGGTTCCAGTGCCGGTTCTGATTTTTAAAACTATGGTTTGCATGAACCAATTGAAGGACTCTCTGTGCTCTCCACACTTGTGCTTCATGAAATGGCAATATGTGTTGCTTCCATGCTTGGAAAGCTCCATAAACTCCTTGGATTTGCTGTTGAATGTCTACCAAATTCTCTTGTTCTAAGTGAGAGAGGTAGGTCAAGTTGAAGTGCTCATACCTCTGATGCCAGAGTGGATTAATATTTGATGCACTCTTGGTTGGTAGTGCATGTTCTTTGACCTGTCCAATATCCACCAGTTTGAAGAATTTGTGGTGCTCGATGTTAGAATATAGAAGATGGTGTGCTCGTTTTGCCATTGACGATACCCTTGTCACCCAACCACAGGCCGAAGCCTCCCTCCGAGCACCTTAACCTTGACCTGAGAATTCCTACGGAAGCAAACCCTAAGCTAGATAGCCAAACAAGGAGCAGCGCATCAATCCCCAAGGATAGGGCATCACAAAAGTTGATCAGATAGTCCCAAACCCTAGCCAAGAGATATCCAAGCCAATATTGAAACTAGCTGTTGCTGTAGCTGCACCTGCAACCCTCCTCCAAACGTGTGCACCAACTACAACTGCAGTGCGCACCAACTGGGAAACTGCTACGTAGAACTGGCTTTGTCTGCAACTGCTGAGATGCTACAAATGAGAACTGGCGCCCTGTATTTATAGTAATTCTGCTAGTTTGCTGGGGCCGACTTCTCCTTCTGGGTATGTGTCTGTTCAATATATTATTATTATTTTTGGCCGACTTCTTCTCTTGGAGACTAATAGCCTAATATAAATTATAGTCTTGAGTCGACAAGGCTTCTAGGGTTATTAGCCAATTCATTAGGGTTTCTCATGCTTCTCGGAGTCTTTTATTCTCGTCAGGTTCACATGTAGAGGTAAATACCTCCCGCAGCTACCATAATATTAACACTCCCTCCTAGCTAGAGAGGTATTTACAGGTAATGGACTTGAGCACAAAACATACCATTTACCCGGTAGCATCAATATAGTCATCTAGACTACTTCA
>JASDQU010108102.1:45704-95456 GCA_032191745.1 Picea mariana
CTGTTTGCGAGACAAAGCAACAATAAAACTAATACATGCAAATAGTGGTTAATGCTTCAATTGTCAATGACTATCAATATTTAATATACATGAGCATAAATAACAGTAATTATTGACGAAGTCAATGATTGCAATAAAGACTATGGCTTATAATACTACTTCTCAATAAGTACAGGATGATATAGCATCCAACGGAAATGATTAATCCTTTAATTAACACAATGCATTAAATATCATTAAATGATCATATATGATAGGGTTGCCGCGTCAAGCTCACTAGAGGTGACGTCAGCTTTCTTTAGGGTTAGTTTGGTAGACAAAGAGGTGGACGTTTTGCAAATAGGCTAATGGAAATTATCAACACTTCTATGTCTATCTTTTAGATGACTAAGCCACAAAGTTTTACATCAACCAAGATCTCAAAAGAGGCATGACGTCATCATCAAATTAGGGTTAGTGAGACGTTAGGGTTAGTTAGGGTTTCAAGTTTAAGAAGTTTGAAAAGGTTGTTTTGGCACAACAAACTCAACGTTGGAAATTTAGACCAGTGCCTTAGGGTATTATGGAGTCAAGAAGCAAATGCTAGGTCTTAGGAGAATCTAAATCTAAGGACAAGAGAGTTAGGCTTTATGGTGCTGCAATGGCAGGGCCATAGAGTCAAAACCCTAAGGGGAGGAGGCTCATTCTGGTGTTGCTTAGGCAAGGCCTCATGCTCCTCCCTCTTTCCTTAAACATCCTTGGCAAAAACGGCTAGCTTCAAAACATAAATCTAGGGGTGAAAAGTGTTGCAAGAGCAAGGCCTTTCAAACCCTAAAGTCAAAACCCTAGGTGTAAAACTAATTAGGCCTAGGACGTCTTCTTTCTTCAATTTATGTTCAAAAGCTAACTCAGAAAAAGGGGAACTAGTGTAGCAACGGCTAGGCTATATCCTCCTTAATCAATGGCTAAAACAAGTTTTCTATCATGGGGACATATAGCAAGGACCTACTTGTGTGCTTGCTACCTAGGATTTCAATGATTAAGCAAAGTAATAACAATGTAACAATAAATGCAAGAGATTTAACCTACAACCATTCATTTCAGAAGTTTTGCATGAGAAATACACTTACAAATCAATGAAGAGCTTATCAAACCCTAGTTGTAAACCTTCTAAATGATAGAAAACACCATAAAAATGCCAAAGATGATCCTCCACAAGAGTAGCGCCTCACTTCCAAGAGCAAAAATCCAAAGACAAAGACTAAAAATGATTCTCTCACAAGAGAGTGAGTTGTTGTTATTAAAAAATGAGAGGCAACGTCCTCTATTTATATTATCCTAATGACCTTTAATTACAAAATAGGTCATTTAAAATAGTCGACAAGGCTGACTAACAATATTACACTGTTTGTCACATTAAATGCTAAAAATGTCACAAGATGAGCTCAAAAGGGAGACGTCAGGCCCCTCTGAGGGAGACGTTGGCCTTTTTTGGGCAAGATCAGCATCCAGGAAGCAAAACGTTGGCTCTTCTAGGGATTCTCCAAGCTGCCACACGTGCCAAATGACCCAGCACACTGCCACATGCTCCAGAAAAACGTCCAGCTACCTCAGGTGACGTCTTGTCCATCAAAAACAATCATCCCATCTGCAGTGGGTGATCCCCCCTAGGCCGGGCTTTGCCAAAGTGTCCTTGGTAAGGACGTCCTTCTTCTTTCTCGTGCAATGGCTCATCACACATTGTCTTGCCTCTGCCATCCCAGCAACCATCTGATGGGCTCTTTAGCCCCATGGAGGTTCGAACTAATCATATCCCCATGTGTACTTACCTGTCCGTCGGGTATGGTCCTGCACATCAAAGACTACGCCCTTCATGGGCTCATCAGTCCTCGGGATCATAGCACTGTCAGTCATATTTCATCATTAAATTTATCAAACACATGCATGAGATCCCTAGCATATCATCTAAGAGCTCAAAGACATTACACAGATCTACTATACAAAGCTGAAGAAGACTGACAGAATAACTTATTGGGCTAATACCCACAAGAGATGGAAAGTTTCCTCAGAAAATCATTCAAGCCATGTTTTATGAGGTGATATGGTCTAGGGATGTCCAGTCATAGTAAGACTAAGGGCAGGTGTTGTCTGTGGGTGCCTTTGTAGGAGGCGAGTTGTACCCGTCATGGATGCATTTTTTCCAAACCCTTTATTGCCTTTATTTTTCATTTATTGCTTTTCTTTCTTTTTTACTTCAAGGTCTGACCAGAGGACACTGCCTTGGCGTGGTGACCAGAGCTGACAGTGTTACCCACTGGTATCTTCGCAGAGATGATAAGGCTGGCTCGTGATGAGACCCCCATTCCCTTGGCCATGCAACCAAAGGTCACTGCCCTGGTGTGGTGACCAGATAGTGGCAATGTCATATTGCTGGATACCTATGAACATAATGGGCCGGCTCGTGATGAGACCTCCCATCCTCTTGGTTAGGTCTTGTTTTTATTATTTTTCTCAGGGCCCCTTTAGTTTCTTATCGAGAGGCCTTTTATTGCCTTCTCGGGGATCCCCTGGGCGAAGCATCTCTAGGTTTCATTTCTTATGGCTTTTATCTTTTACCAGCTGCTTTTACCCCCTGGGCCTTTAGCCCCTTCTTCCCACAACACAAAGTGTAACCCTCAAAAGGTCATCCTAATGGACGGACTAGGGGAATGGGATAGATGTGCGGGAGATAAGATGTAAAATGATAGAATGGTGGGAGCGGACGATGGTTCTGCAAATCTCCCTTAGTGGCTAATCAAAACCCATGAATACAAGCTTGCTAAGTCACCCCATCAATGACCCCAACACTGGTCATGTGGATTAGTGTAAGATCCAAGCAGTTATCAGAAATGACAGGAACCTAATGCATATATAAGAAGGTTATAACGATCAAACATGACACATACCATGATACCTTGGACCAATTACCTCATGGAGTAAGAGTCATTTCCGATGCAAGTCCAAGTCGATGGTGATGGAAGCTGCTGTTGCTGACAGGACAAATCTGGCGAAGAAGAAGAAAGATGGGCCCTCCAGGGCCATGCTCAGGTCAATCCTGCTCTCGGCACTTCATGTCTAGGACCTGTGGGCCTCGAGACATGATCTCCTAGTTATCCCTAGATATCGGGGATAACAAGGCCGACATATTCCATCGACTCGCGACACATTGAGAAAATGTCGCGAGTTAGTGAATGTGTCGCGACACATTGAAAATTTTGGAAGTTTCGCGAAATATTCGGAAGAAAATTTCGGCCAGGTGAAAATGTCGGCGACACATCCGAAATCTCCGATATAACGTCGATATATTCAACACTAATTTAAAGAGGTCCCCACCCCTTCCATTTCACCCACCCTAGTAATTAATGGTAAAAGTGACATTCTCCTTTATCTTTCATTTTCATCCTTTTAATTAAATTTTTAACATTACCATTAATTGTTTCAGGATGTTTGAGAGTGGTTCCAACCTCATGGGAGGTCATATGGAGAAAGTAGAATTTTAGGTCCCATTCAAAATTCAGCGGACTTAACAATTTTCAGGATTTCAAGATTGGCAAGATTGCAATGTTTCCACTAGATTCTATCAGGGTATGGAATAGTCATTTAATCAAGAGAACCAAGCCCTTTATGTACCTCGATGTTGGTGGCATTGATTGTTGAACTCTTTTGTCACGTCTCCAGTAAAAATGTACCTTTCACTCAAGTATAAACTCTTTTGTTGAGCTCTTCTCTTTGTCATCGTGTCAGGTGACTTAGTGGTGTATGTGCACACCAACCTTTGTCTTATATACAGGCGGAGAGAAGAGTGGTTGAAAGGAAAGGCAAAGATGTGGGATGTGTTTCTTAATGATATGGGTTTGAGCAACAGTGTTGAGTTGGCATTAGCCAACTTGGATCTTAATGAACTAGTGCTAGAGCCGGTCACTTTTGATGATGGTGATCCTCTTGAGGGGTGTTAACCCTTAGATTTTCACCCTTGAAAGTCTTGAGGGTTGAGAGCCAACATGTAGTAATTTGGTTGGCATACTGGCATACTTTGCTTTTTTCCTTTTTCACATGATTTACACATGCGCCTAGTACCTATTCTTAGCCTCTCATGTCTCCTTTTTCTCCTCTTGGGATGTGCACCCTCACTAGCTCTATATTGGAGGCTTGCCATTGGTTATTTCGTCAGTTCTTAGCAGGAGCAACATAGTCTCTCTCTCATTCTTCTCTATCTCTCTCTCTTGTCTAGTGGCGTGTCATTGAACAAAGTAGTCATTGTATCGGTTGTGAGCTTGCCAAGTGTGGTGCAACCAACCCTCTTGTAAAGTTGGATCAATAAAGAAGCTTGTGTTTATTGTTCAAACCTCTTTTCTTGACGGTATTGTGGTGAATTTGCAAATTTGATATGTCATTTCTGAACTATTTACTAAGATGGTATCAATCCTTTGAGTAGTTTTTTTTGTTTTTTCCATTCTATTGTCATTGTGCTAACTTTGCACATTACCTCCAAGTGTGTTAGATCAACTTTTTCCACCATTTTGGACTGCTTTACATGCTGTCCAAGGCAAAACAACTCGCTGATTTTTGAGTTTTCAGACCTTAAATCAACCACAAGGGCGCTTCATTGTGCCTAGGGACTCCCCCCAGAGGCTAGGAAGGCCTAGCCTGGACAGAGAGGGGTTTAGCTTGTGACATCTGGGGCTATTTCTCCTATAATTAGCCAAGTTTTTACCATTGTGATAACATTTTTATTAGCTCAGATTGGAGGGTAGAAATTTGTGCTAACAAGGGGTCATCCTCCACATCAACAAATGCACAGATTGCATTGGATATAGGGGAGGAGGAGGATGAAGGAGAGAGCAGTGGTAGTGATACCAATCTTGATGATTATGACATGGAGGACTACTGACAATCATGACTCATGAGCTATGAGATTCTTCCATCTACAGTTCTAGTATCTACCCAATGGCTATTTTGTATTTGTCATTGGCATTCCCACCTATAGTATCAATGACTCTAACTCAGTGTCTATCTACATTGTAATACATTTTGATTTTGATGTCTTAATGAGGTTGAGAATGCTACAACTTATGGTTCTAATTTCTTGTGTGTTCAGTGCTTGTCATTTGATCATCATTGATTTTACAATGTATTATGTTACATGTTTTGTATCATGTAAATCTTCTAGTTTCTAACAAAATATGAATCTTTAGGTCTATCTTTCATTTTCTTATGTGTAATTTAAAAAAAAATTCACTCACACACACACACATATATATATATATATATATAAACGTGTACTCCATGTCTTGTTTTCGGGGGTCGTTGTGCTTGTGTCAGATACTCGTATTTCCGTGTCTTGTGTCCCCGTGTTTGGCGACTTAGATGCGTATTGAGAGACAAAATGTTCACCAACAAATCCTTCCTTAACCTTGCTTTGAGGACAAAGCATTTCAAAAGGGAAAGACAATATTACATACATAAAGTCTAAAGCTAAGTAATAATAATAAATAATAGATAAAATAAACATAGAAGCATAATAAATAAATAAATAATAATAAAAGGTCATATGTTAATTAAAAGACACGACTTTTTTTAAAAAGGCATCCGCATAGGAATATTTATACCCCCACATTGTAAAATCATCATCAATTATTCATTCATCATATACATTTATATATATTTTATTCTTCTCATATATAATTGGGTAAAGATTGTGGGCTTTTACGCTTCAACAAAATTCTTTGTTTTGTAGCTCTAGCCTCTTTTCCTTATATTATTTGCAAAATTAAAGGCTACACATGTTAACATAACCCCTTGAATGCACAATATGATGATGGTAATAAAGATTTGTCCGTATTTCAAATAGACATATTTGGTACAAAATAGAGTAGAAGAGAAGAGGGAATAGAAAATTGATATTCCTTATTCATTTTTCATGCACACTCAAAGTATCTCTGTGTTCATAATTAATTTGCATGTTGGAATTAATTTTATATTAATCAACTCCAATTGAGTTAGGAAAGATAGATCAAAATGTATGCACATTCCATTGTGAGCTACTATTTTTGTCAATACTTAAAGAGTAGATTTCGAATCCTAAATTGTAAGGACTCGATATCTTTCCAAAATACAAGACAATTTTAATCTCCCATTCAAAAGTTAAAACATTGAGATCATAGGGCACTACATGAAGGTGTAAGTTGAAGAAATGTTTTCTCTAATACCACTTGTGCAACAAATCCCAAAATGACATGATAACCACTAAGTAGGAGAATTTATCCCAATCAAGAACAATATTGATAATATTAAAGAATCATTTACAATTGTGTGTCAACTGTATGTTAGAATCTCCTCAACAATCTCCTCAACTGTATGTGTGTCAACTGTATGTTAGAATCTCCTCAACAATCTCCTCAACTGTATGTGTGTCAACTGTATGTTAGAATCTCCTCAACTATATACAAATCCTCACTCACTATTCATGTGAGTTGAATTCTTGGTCTACTTGGTATTCATTTATGCAAGTGCTTGTAGGAGCACAAACTCCACATGAAAGTTTGGGCCTAACCATCATTTTAAATTGCCATGCTAAGGGCCCTTGAATAACCTCTCTTGATAATGATAACACTACAATATATTTTTAAGTATAAAGTTCCGAGAATTCAACAAGATCAAATTAGATGTTTGTGGCATGCAATCTTTATGCCCTTAGAAAGGTCAATCTTGTGCTAGGCATTGTATAGGGTCAAGTGTCGATGTTAAATGCAATGATTTAGCTATTTTTTCATCTCTTTCAAATGCTACAATATTATTAAATTTACTCTTGCAATTTTTTGTAATCTTTTTTGTAAATTAAATGATTACATAAAATTGAAATCAATGTGTTTTATTTGTCAGATCAGATACATATCAATGGATTTTATTATTTTGTTGTCTTTTGAAGTCATGATTAGATACGGTTATGCTATCCATAACAAAGTTTAAATCATTGTGTGATCAGGGAATCAAACCATGCACAATATACAAAAAAGTATTGCAGCTTCAGATGATAAGTGTCCTGGTTTGACATTGGATCTACATGATAACCTATTTGGAGCAAGTGCTCTCCTCCAGGTTCTTGTACATCACACGGTTTTTTTTTCTTGATTGCTTTATGTAATTTTCTTTTTAATCTTGCACAAGAACAAGCTACTTCATGCTATTTTCTGTTTTCTATTAGAAATTGGATATAAGTTTTCATATATGTAAATGAAAAAGATTTATGCCACTTATTTCTAAAATTTAAAAGATTTATATATACATACATACATTTTGTGTTAAAATAATAAAAAAGTACCTAGGCAAATGTTTCTCATCACCTAGGCGCCTAAGGGGTGAGAAAGTGCTTAATGTGGACCCTAGTCATTTAATTTATGAGAGATAAATTAAAATGTGACTTTATGACTTAAGTAAAGGGGGTGAGTGAATGGACACTCAATCTCATCCACTCATCTAATCCAATTTCCACCGTTGGATTACAAAACCCTTCACCTATCTTCATTGAGTCGATTAGGGTAGGAGGGCGCACCCATTGTTGAGTTCATGAATTTTTGAGAGAGCAAGAAAAGAGAGGAGGTCGAGCTTGAGAAAGAGAGGCCACTTGCAGAGTTGGAGGCATGCATTTCAAGGCAGCAAGCTAGCATGCAAATCAAGGCTAAGTACAACAGAGTTTGGAGGCTGTACCGTATGGATTTCTAGAGGCTGTACCATCTTTTGTATGCACAGAAATCAAGAGGAACAGCAACAAAGTTTCTGAGAAGTTTGGCATGCATTCCAAGGCTGCTATATTGGTTTTCCTTGCCCTGAAATCAAGGTGACTGCTGGACATGTTTTTCTGAAGAGATTTCCGTACAGTCTGTACAGTCATTCGCAGAGAAGACAAGGGCTGTACAGTTCAGAATTTTCTGGGCACATTTTTCGAGGAGTTTGACATGGTTTTCAAGGAAAAGCTTGGGACAGATTTGAGATAAGTCTGAAGTTTTTGCTGATATAAATTTTCTGCTGTAAAAGAATTTTTCTCTGAAGCTCTGAATAATAAAAATCTCTCTTTCCCTGGTTTTTCCCTTGTGGGGTTTTTCAGGGTCACCGTTGACCAAAAATCTCTGTGCAAATATTTTCTGAATATTGTGTTGCTGAAATAATTTCATTTCTGCATTAAATGCTGTTCAGAATCCTCATGTTTAAGTTCTGAAAATTATGTTTATTTGTTGAGTATTTATGGCTGTCATAAATCTAGGTTTTGGGCATTAAACACTGATAAAAATCAGCGAGACTTGAAACTGGGTTGTGTTTGAAATTTTACATTTTGAATAATAATAATAATAATAATAAATTAAGGTAAATTTGTATATGAGATTTACAAATGTAAATACAACTTTTGTAAACTAAAGAAATTGAAAATGTAAAAGAAATTTCAAATAGCTTTCATCAATATGAAATTTATAGTAACTAGAATCCTAAATCATAACTAAAAAAGGGCCCAGTTGTTAAAGTTATGACCATAGCTCAGTGGTATAAACGGAAAATATTATAACATTTTAAATGTGCTTATTAGCGAAAATGGTGGTATAGAAGCCCATGTGGTTCTGATTTTATTTTATTAATTTTATTAGTTTTTAAGTTTTAATTTTCTTAATTTTTAGTTTCTATAAATTGCATGAAGGCATTTTGATGGTAGTCACAATTAAAGAAAGTAACACAAATGCATTGGTCGGCATACCCTTTCAACTCTACATAACAAGTCATTGACTTATTGGTGGGTCTTAGTTGTGACCATCTTGATCCTATGGCTTTTTTGAAGATGTGGGGAGCATGCTATTCCAATTTTCAACCTCCATTTTTTGCATAGGTCAACCTTATATATAAATGGATAGGTTAACCTTTGTATAATTCTCATGCCGATGTGTATGCTTTTGCCACTATTATATTAAGGTATTTGTCTAGCCAAAATTAGTTTTGTTGGCTACTATCCTGTTGACTACTTGTCTGTTCCGCTAGAGAACATAAATAAGTCATTATTACACAACTTGTCATGATGAATGTTTTAAAACTTGGACTCCGAGTTAGAATTGGTTGAGTATCAATTCAGACTTGGACTTGGAACGACTCAAAACAATTTGATTTCAATGACTCAGTTTACTAAAAAATACATAAAATATTTAAATTTTAATTAAAAAAATATTTTAAAGATTCCAAACCATTAGAGACAAAATATGCAAAGTCTGCTCATGCATATACCATCTAAGGTTGAACATTATCTTTTTCTGTTAGAAATAGGGTAGTAAAGCAGAACCAAGGTATCTTTTTATTTTTCAATGAGGATGACACTTAGATCTGATATCTAGTAAACAACTCTACACTATTTGAACAGAAAAACAAGTAAGTGTGCTCAGATCTAAGATAGTAGAGTCATTTAGTTAAAGAGTAGATCTAGAGTAAACATTAGTTCTGATCCTCAATGCTGGACTTAAACTTTATACAGATCTACAGATCTAAACTAACTGATCATAAACAGTAAATCACAACTATAGAAACAAGAGGTAAACTCAATATACAGTTCAGATCTAAAAACTGTCAATGCTGATACACAAATCTATATAGATCAAACAGTACTGAGATCAAAGCAAAGTTCAGATCTGAAAGTGATTAGTAGAAAGTTTACCTTGTCCTGAAACCTTACCTCTGAAGAAGTCACAGCCATCACGAGATGCTGAACCATTTATAATTATGCTCAGGCAAAGTCTAGGTCATAGATCCACCATATAGGTTGGATCTCTTGCCAAGAGATGATGAAACTTTCTTGCCACCAAGGGGATAAGGTCACAAAGACTTCCCATAGTCAAACCCTCACACAAACAGTGAGTGAAACATGCAAACCCTTACACAGAATTATTATGGACAAACCCTTACTCAGGAAGACCAAAGGCCAAAGCAAAAGGTCACGGTCTGAATAGAGAAAACAAACACCCCACGGGCCACAGCAGAAAGTAGGGCGGCACACACCAATTTCTCACAACAGTAAAAAGGCCGAACCCTACAAGTTCATCACAACAGGAAGAGGGGCCGCACCCTAAAGGCTCACCACAGCAGGAACAAGGGGAGCCACACCCTAAGGGCTCAACATAGCAGAAACAAGAGGGGCCTCACCCTAAAGGCTCAACACAGCAGAACAGGAGGGGCTGCACCCTAGTCACACCACAACAGAACAGGAGGGGCCGCAACCTAGTCACCCCACACAGCAAAGGAGAGGGCCAAATCACCTACACTCACTTCATAGCAGCAATGGGGAAGGATTGAGCCACCCTGCACTCACTCCATACAGCAGATAGGAGGGCTGCACCTACCAGCTAGCTCATAACAGGAGCCGCACCATCGTTACTTCACAGCAGAAGAGAAGAAGGGGCTGCACCACAGAAAACCCCACAGAGCAGCAAATAGGAGGGGGGGGCGCATCAATAAGAGACTTCACCAGCAGAAGGGGGCCGCAACAACCTCAGACAACACTCTAACAACAATAGGTAGGGGTCGCAGCAAAGGAGAGAACAAATGATACAAAAGTGTATGAAGTGAGGGGTAGGGGGGTTCTATTTATAGTTTAGGTTAGGGTATTAAAAATATAAATTAAATTAAAATAAGTAATATAACATGTTTAAATTAAATAATTTAAACATCATATAATAAACATTTAATTTAAACTTTAATTAACCCTTTAAGACAAAACAACATAAAACCCCAAATCACACAAGCATGGGTAGGAGAGGGTTAAGGAGGGCTTACAAGGTGGCAATACTCGTTCATTCATTTTCATGGTGATCTTATTACTTTATCATCATTGCATATGGGACTTATCCCTCATGTGGTCATGTCCTTCAAGGAAGGTCATACACCAACAAAATACTTGATCAAGGATCAAGTAGCCCCATAACTTTTCCTGGGGTCTTATCCACCAAGGTCCAAGACTAAGGATCAACCCATGCCATAGGCATGGGTACCCTGGACTATGTCCAGGGGCCCTAGGCTTATCTAGGGGCTTTAACTGCTTGGTTCTAGACCAAGAACCCCAGTCGCATACTGGGGGCCCTCTCAGGGGTCTTATCCACCAAGGTACAAGACCAAGGATCAACCCATGCCCTAGGCATGGGTACCTTGGACTTTTCCAGGGGCCTTAGACATATCTAGGGGATTTTAGCTGCTTGGTCCTAGACCAAGAACCCCAATCATCTACTGGGGGTCCTCTCAGGGGTCTTTTGCCATGGCACTGACTGTTTGGTCCTAGACCAAATCCCCAGGAGTGCACTGGGGGCCCTAGATCTCAGCTAGGGTCTTTGCCATCCTTTTGGAGAATGGCTCTTGCAGCTGCTTTAAATTTAACATTCTCTCCACTGGAAGTGGAACGTTCTCTGATACCTCCTCCTCCAACTCATCAACATCATGCTCCAACCACTCAAGTGTTTCCTCCATGACAGGCTTTCAGTCTCCACCCTCAACGTGCTTGTTGTGTCAAGCGCATCTGATGAAGTGGCATATGTGTTGAGTACTTTGTTTATTTGCCTCACCCACAACCTGAGATTGTAGTAGACATAGACCATGCCATTGAGGTGGTGGACATCTAACTTGTATGAGAGCTAATTTGTAATTAGAGGATGATATTCCATGGGCATAAATTAAAACTAATGAAATTATAAAAAATTAAATATTAATTTGAACATTTCTAAACTGTTGTGCTTCTTTGAGTGTCTCTTTTCAAAGACACTCTAGTTGTGCTCACACCTTGAAGAGTTGTAAGATTTATTCAACACCTGAATTGTAAGTTTTAGCAACTCTGGGACTCTTTTTCCATAATTTTGCCACCAAACATCTACAACAAATAAATGGAAAGGAAATTCAACGAATTATATGTTAGATTTGGTAGCACAAAGGTACTTCTGCATTGGAGGCGCCCAACATGCGGAAGTGGCCAAGCACATTTCTCTCTAGTGACTTTATTTTTATAAAGTGACTTTATAAAGTGGTTTTATAAAGTTGAGCTTTTATTTTCTTAATGTGTAAAAAGTGACTTTATAAAGTGGTTTTATAAAGTTGAGCTTTTATTTTTTTAATGTGTAAAAAGTTGACTTTATGAGGTTGTGGGTCACTTTAGTGATTTAAGTGACTTCAACGAATGATTAAGTCACTATTGTTGATCTCATGAGGGAAAGATTTGATCTTGATCGTCAATCTCATTGGAAGACTAAGGGTTATGGCAGTTACACTTTGAAAATGCATAAAGGCAACATTAGTGGAGAAAGGGGGGTGCACATCTTGAGGAGAGCTTGGAGGGAATGTGAAGAGTCACATTTTCCAAGAGAAGTCTTTGAGCTTGGAGGGGAAGAGTAGAAGCTGAGGGAGTTGGCACACATCCCTAGGAGAGGTATAGGTATGCATTCGAAGGAGAAGAAGAGAACATTTAATTCTGTTTGTACTGTAGCTATAGAAGGGGTCGTACAACAATGATTGTTGGTCGTACAACAAGAGGAAAGGCACATAAATTGAGGTTGTCTTTTAAGAGCTGGTTGGCTCGATTTCCTAGGTGTTTTTGTTGGGTGAAAGTTGTTTTGCAAGGTACATTACAATGCAGTGACTTTTTGGCACGATTTCCAAGGGATTTTGGTATTGTTGTTGATTGTACAGGGTCGTACAAGCTGTATAGCCAAGGCACATTTCCCAAGACTGAATTATAGCTCAGTTTTCGAGAAGAATATCTTCTTGGAGAGTAAGATGAGTATCGTGTTTGAATGCTGTTGTAAACTGCGATATTTTCCCTAGTGCTGAATAAGAAATTTTCTCCTTAGGCTATCATTCTTTCTGTGGATTCTTCAAGGGGCATAGCCCATGATTATGGTGTGCCAAATGTGTGATTTTGTTCGCTGTTAAGAGTTAATTCCACTGCAATTTTATTTCAGATCTTAGTCTTTTAGTGTTTTAGCTCATAAAGATCAATTGTGTGGTTTGATGCTTTGGTTGTTGAAGCTTTGTTGGATATTGAAATCTGATTGAGTCTAAGTGTTTGTTTGAGATAAGATATAATTTTTAACATTATATTTCCATTGAGTAATAAAAAGATAGAAAAGAAAGACATTGAAATTTGAAAGTATGAAAGAAATTTTACTTGTAACTTAGTTGGTATCCTAACGGTTTTGTCTTGGATAGCCATATCAAACCCAAATGTCCTAGCACCCAACTTATATATCTCAATTTGTTTGGAAATATTCGAGTGTTTAGCGAGAGTCAACACCATCCTCTAAACACATTGGAAAAATCCATCCATAACCTTTGCATCAAACCTAAATCCACATGTAGGGTTGAGGTAGAGCCTTGCTGCATGAATCAAACTATGGAGAGTGTTGTTCCATCGCTCATCAATCACTCTCCATATATTGGGTCGTCTATTGAATCCCTTTTCCCCTTTGTCCTCATAGAATTGATGGATAACTTCTTTGGCCCTATCCATGACCTCATACAAGTAGCCCGTTACAGGCTTCTCACCATTAACCAAGTGAAGAACCTTTACCAAAGGTTCACTTATAACACACAACTCCTGCACTCCCATCCAAAATCTTTGATTGTGTCTTATAAGTTGTGCTATGATTTGCCCATCCACTTTAGTGCTATAGACACAAGCATTCCACTCATCTAATAGAAACATCCTCTGCAACTCCAACATAGAATTGTTGAGAGATTGAAGAGAAATGAAGCTAGTTGTGAAACATGTGATAACAGGACAAACCGACTCCTTGATTCTTGTGAATTGTCTCACGAGTGTAAGAACATATGTATGATTATATATATTTCTTGTAACACTCCTTGTTGACTCAACAATTTCCTTGATACAAGAAATTTTGCCAATGTCCTCTAGGATCAAATCAATGCAATGGGCAACACAAGGAGTCCAATATAAGGTTCAATACCTCTCCATGAGCAACTTGCCAACAACAACATAATTAGTAGCATTGTTCGTAATGAATTGGACAACATATTGTGGACCTATCTTTTGGATGAAGCTATTGAACAACTCACATAATAACTGTGCATTTTTAACATATGCAGATGCTGTTGAGTTTTGGTACCTTGGGAAGTGGTCGCCTAGTGTTATTGAGTGTCTAACACTAAAGGGGGAAAAGTGATCCTCTCTCACTTTACTTTATGTTATAAAGTCAAAGTGACTTTATGAGCTAATTAAGTCATAAAGTGACTTAGGAAACTTAAGTAAAGGGAAAGATCTAATCTCTACCCTCGTTTTTGGTTGGCTAAGATCTAATCCTAGCAATTGGTTCCTAGGTTAGCCTAAGGATGAGGCTAAAGGGAAAAGTTTGAGGAGAAAGGGCATTCATTGTTCACTCTTGAGTTTGGAGTGAAGAGAAGAGAGGAGAGGAAGAAGAGCAAAGAAGGAGGCACACTTGTGGATGAGGGCACACCATTGTTTGAGGGCACACAAGCTTAGTGAAGGGGTGCACCATTGGAGAGGGGTGCTTTAGCTTGGAGAGGGGCGCAACATTGAAGACAAATCCAAGGAGAAGGGTGCACCAAGCAAAGGGGGTGCAAACTCCAAGGTAGTAAGCAACAAAGAGAAAGGGTGCAAATCCCAAGAAGGGCATGCACTCCAAGGAAGAGCTATATGCCAAGCTTGAGATGAGTTGGCCATTGTAATCAGGTTCTTCTTGTGTATCTACTTTGATGTACTATTTCTCTTAAGACTCATAAATATTCCTCTCAAACTGGTTTTCCCCATGGGGGTTTTTCCAGGGTCATGTTGACGAAAAACACATGTGTCAAATCTGTGGTTTGCATTGTTTTATTTCAACATTAAAAGTGTCAAAGATCTAGAGGGTATTTATTGTTTTAATATACCTTGTGAGAGCTAATCATGGACAACAAAACTTCCTAAATAAAACCTTATGATAGTAGCTTTAAATGAGCAGTAAATCGTTACTAAAAAGTAGTCCTAAAACAACATTATATTAGACTTGTTATCAACCTTCAAATAACAATTAGAACCGATCTGCTTGCTGCCAGAAAAGGAAAGAAAAAACAGGCTATTAGTGACCTTGTGACAGTCTGTAGTAGCCGAATAAATTTAACTTCAATTAATTTTACAAACAACACAATAATTGCTACTTGATTTCAGTAACTCAATAATTCCTTTTAATTTAGCTCATACGCATGTTAAATTTGTCAACGAACATTAATTTTATAACAGAGTAAAACAAATACATAATTTTAAAATACCTTGGTCTGATGCTAATTCCTCCGTCGATCTGGTTGTTCGTTGCTGAACTGGATCAAACACTGCCCAAACCTTGTTCCACCCTGCCAACTAGGACAACTTCCTAGCTCCAGGATACCATATGGATATCTTGGCCCCCGTGCCCAAAACCCCCAGCAAACTGGTGCCCCCTGTACTAATCCTCCCGACTACAGAACTCAAACTCTCCTCTATCCAAATCCAAGAGAACCCCCAAAAGAAAATTCCCCGTAGAATGATAATCTTGCCTTCGTAAACCTCCTCCCCTCATATCCCTCCTTCATCGCCCTTTCACCTCATTTATTTCCTTATCCCTGCATTCATTCCCTTATCCACATAGTTAATGCCCCTTATCCAATTTATTAATGTTCCCTATCCGTTTATTAATGCCCCTTATCCCTTCCGTATACGTAACCTTTTTAATTTAAAAAATATAATTTATTAATCTTTTTTTTTTTTAAATTTATTACCCTGTTCATTCAATGTGATAGGTAATTAATTAATCAAAATTATAACAATTAATTAATTAATAAATATTTAATTAGTATTATTATGCTAATCTTTGTTTAGTTAAAACCATGTTAAGACAATTAATCCCCTAATTAATTTTTACTTAATAATTCCTAAACATATATTCTAGTAGGGCTGTTACACAGTCCCTAAGACTTGTAGAAACCTGCAAGGAACCTACAAATTCTTCAGATGCATCAATATATTTGATAAACATCGTTTCCCTAGAACAATTGACGAAGAAATTGAGAATGGACCTACCCTTCCCATGTGTCCAACTATTTGACATAATGGTGCATCCTATGATCTTTCGTGATTCCCTCAACTCACCTAATCTCTTTGTGCTATCGACCTTTTCCCCTTGAAGGAGAGGCCCTCTCAAGCCATTATAAGAAGCACCCTTGTATCTTGGACCAAAAATTGCAACAATGTCAAACGTGGAGTGGTAGAATGGGTTGTTCTTGGCTATGTTGAATGTTATGTTGCTCCATTGATAACATCTTGTCACAATCTTTTCAACCTCCTCCTTTGTTTTCACTATGGATCGATTAGAAGGCTGCCTCCTAGGCACTGACCTTGACACAAAGAAAGGTGATGATGCTGAGGGGATAGGCATTGTGGAACGTGAGCTCGAACAATGGTGTTTCCTTTGTTATTTTTAGGGTAGCTCGGACAGGTAATTCTGCATTGGCGGTGCCTAGCATGTGGAAGTGTTCGAGCAATGCTTTAACTTTATAATGTGGAAGTGATTTAAGTCATTTCAATGAGACATTAAGTCACAATCGTCGATCTTGGGAAGGCAAGATCTAATCTTGATCGTTGAGATTTTAGGGTTAGGGATTTGATCATTAAGAGATTATAAAAGCAAATCTAAGGAGAGTGAGAGACAAATATTGTGTGAGGAGGTGAGAGAGTCACATACACAATGTGAGACTCAGAGAGTATGAGGGTGTGAGAGACACATTGAGTTGAGAGGAAGAAGGCGAATTTGTAGCTGGAGGAAAGACCTTTTTTCCTATGTTGCATTGGTTTTTGGGATAGGGGTACGTGTCCCTAGGACGGCTAGAGCACACCCCCAAATTTTTTCAGGGGTCCATAGGTTGGGGACGACAATAATTCACACACATTTACAAAATATTAAAAATTTAGAATTCACCATAAACATTTGTAGTTGCTTCAAGGTTTTAAGCATACCAAGCTATACTATATAGTATTATGCACAACCACTATGGCGTATTGGTTTCTCCTCCAATGCACATTAGTTGAGTTATACAAAGTATATCATGTGTAAGTTATCATTCATTCATTTGGTTGATGAGAATTCTTCCATTCTCTCACGTTTCTCTTTTCTCATATTTTCTTTGCAAACTGTGTATGCCATTTGCTAGCTAGATCTATTCTGTGCAGGTTTAACACATTTACAATGATTATGTTAAAACATAAAAAGCATTCTCTTCACAATATATTTTGGATATTTTTACAGCTGTGTTGAAAACCACTATAAAACACTTTGGTTCTGTAAAGAGGTTAGATTCATATTTCAGATTAAGAAGGCGATTGATTAAGAATTTATTCAAACATTTAGTACCCAATCCAAGTCACTATTTGATTGCTTTCACAATGCTTGAGGTTGGGATCGTGGAAGCACTAGACCTTAATGACTCCTGGAAACCCATGTACAATATGTAAAATGAGAAGAACAAATGATGACCAAAAAAATGAGAAGAACAAAAGCAATAACCACAAAGATCAACCCTTTGAAATGTTGTATTTCTTGTTTTTTTGACGTGGAAGCTTTGCTTGTTATAATGTTGTTGCTGAAAATACAATATTTAAATCATTAGAAACTGAAACCGAAACCCATCATACAAAACCCATGTTTTGAGCTACAACTTGTACGACATATTTTGTTTCAATGTAATACAAAAATACTGGATGGGAAAAATGATCATAGTATCCAATCATAAATTTTGATGATTGTCAAAACTAAAGATATATGCCCAGAATATTCTCGAAATCTACCCAAAAAATTCTCGAAATCTACCTTGAACATCACCAAAATCTATTTGTAATGTTCCTAAAATTTGCCTTGAATGTCTTGGGGACGACCAACAAGTCCTCAAGTCTCCAATGGAGTCCCCAACAATTTGGGGACGTTTCCTAAGGGCCCCAAGTCCCTGAAACACGAGAACGTCGGGTATGCATGTTTTTTTTATGGGGACGAGTCCTTGTGCAACATAGGTTTTTTCTAGGCCGAAAGTAGGGCCAGAAAAACAATGCGAAAAAGTTGGGCCGAAAAAGATGTGCGAAAAAGCAGGGCAGAAAACACTATGCCAAAAAGTTGGGCCGAAAAAGCTGTGCGAAAAAGCAGGGCAGAAAACACTTTGCCAAAAAGTTGGGCCAAAAAAGCTGTATAAAAAGTAGGGTCCAAAACACTGTGCCGAAAAAGCTACATGTAAAAAAGTTGTGCGAAAAAGCAGAGTTGAAAAAGCAGATCGGAAAAGTTGTACGGAAAAACAGGTCGGAAAAGTTGTGCGAAAAAGCAGAGTTGAAAGCGTAGGATCGAAAAAGCAGAGTCGTACATGATGAGTTTGTTGGGTTGTTAGATATTTCTAAATTAGTTGATATAATTATTTTCTTTCCATGAAACCAATTAAGTCCTCTCATTTACTGGTTTTCCCTTCAAGGTTTTTCCAAGGGCATTGCCCAGAAATATGTGTTCAAATGTGTGTGCTGTTTATGATTCCGCTGTGCAATTTTTGGTTAAAACTCAGTTGTAAACTTTCTACGTAGTTTACATAATTTATTTCAGCAATAGATTGAATTTTGAGTTGTTAAATTATTGGCATAAAATTTTTGATTTCTGGGTTTCAAGAAATTAACATGTTATCGACGCTGGAAGTCTGAAGAGTGGCATTGAAGACTTGGGCACAAGGATTTGTAGGGATTGCCGGGGTTTTGGTTGGATAAAGGAAGGGAAAAGTACTGTTGGTCAGTTGGACGAGGATGGCTATCGGATTGAGGTCTGAGGATAGGTTGGACGAGGCTATGAATTTTAACCCATGGAAAGAGCGGATTGCATTGTTGTTGGAGGAAAACAAAATCTAGGACATTGTGGAGAAAACCCAGGTTGTTCTCATAGATACAACACTTTTGGTGGCCTACATTAAGAAAAATGTGAAAGCTAAAAGGATGCTCTTGGATGTCGTGAAGGACCATATCATACCTCACGTGTTCGAAAAGAAAAATGCCTATGAGATGTGGGAGGCTCTAACAAAGCTTTATCATAGTGGAAACCAAAATAGGAAGATGATGTTGAGGGAGAAACTCAAGAGCACCAAGATGTCCAAGACTGACACAGTGGCATTGTATCTCACCAGGATATCACATGTTTGTGATGAGTTAATGGTTGTTGGAGAGGTAGTCAAAGAAGATGAACTTGCGAGGACAATTCTGAATGGGTTCTTAGAGTAGTGGGCTCCATTTGTGAAGGGAGTTGTGGCACATGAACATATCCTTG
This sequence comes from Picea mariana, assembly GCA_032191745.1. Lineage (NCBI taxonomy): Eukaryota > Viridiplantae > Streptophyta > Pinopsida > Pinales > Pinaceae > Picea > Picea mariana. The sequence goes on from JASDQU010108102.1 coordinate 65,057, forward strand.
ATTGGTAGAGGTTGTGGGATGCCTTCTCTCAAGAAGAGACTCGAGAAGAGGCTCTTCAAGGCAATCGGGCTAAGAGCGATGAAGACGAGGATAATGTTGCTCTTCATGCGAAGAAGGGTAGGGGAGATGGAAAGAAGGACACGAGCAAAGTGAAATGCTTTGCATGACATAAGATTAGCCACTATGCATGCCAGTGTCCATCAAAAAGAACAACACGAAGGAGACACATGTAGCAACATCAACATCAAATGAGATCAATGATTTTGTTGAGAAGCTCGAGAAGGCATTTTTTCTTGTCTTGTTTTTCAGGGCAGTGGTAGTGCAAAGTTTGGGGACACTGGAGAATGGATTGTGGACAGTGGCTCATCTCACGATATGACGAGAATGAGGTCGATGTTCCTTAATGTTTTAGAGATAGACTCAGACTATCATGTGGGTTGTGGGACTAGTACCATACATGCAGTGAAGGGCGTGAAATTCCAACTAGAGTTCGGAGTATCTCTGGAGGTGACAGAGGTTTTGTTTGTTCTGGAGTTAAAGGTAAGCTTGCTCTCAATATCAACTTTGGAAGATGAGGGATATGGAGTTATGTTCCAGCATGGACATGTGCACATATATCCAGAGGGAGCTACCTTGGACGCAACATCATTGCTTGGTGTCAAACATGGGAGGTTATACAGGTTGCTGGGACAACTTTTGTGTAAGTCCAAGGGGATCTTGGATTCAGGATCAATATTAGGGATAGGTGGTACTGTTAGGAGTCTCAACTGGTATGAGATGATATTGTTGGATGCTTAGGAGTGTGAGGAGACTCCTAATGGCATGGAGAGGAGGAACAAGTCTTCAACACATGATCTAGTGCAAGTGGCAGGGAAGCTTTTTGGTTTACATGGAGCAACTACAACAACATATGGAGTGATGGGGTTGGAAGGTGGAGGTTCCAGAAGTACCTTCCTCGTTAAGAGGGAGCATTAGTTTTTGGGGTAGCTCGAACATGTACTTTTGCATTGGCGGTGCCTAACATGTGGACGTGTCCAAGTGACGCTCTCTAGATCTTTAACTTTATAATTGCATTTATAAAGTTAATGTGACCTTCATTTAATGACTAAAGTGACTTTTTTATAAAGTTGAGTGACTTAAGTGATTTAAGTCATCTCAACGAGAGATTAAGTCACAATCGTCAATCTTGGGAAGAAAAGTTCTAATCTTTACCGTTGAGATCTTAGGGTTAGGGATTTGGTCATTAAGAGATTATAAAAGTAGATCTAAGGAGAGTGAGGCACATATTGTCTGAGGAGGTGAGAGTCACATACACAATGTGAGAGACCCACATAGAATGTGAGGGTGTGAGAGACACATTGAGTTGAGAGGAATAGGGCAAATTTACAGCTGGAGGAAAGATATTTTTTGGGGCTGAAAAAGCTAGGTCGAAAAAGTAGGGCCAAAAAATTTGTATGAAAAAGTTGCGTTGAAAAAGATGTGCGAAAAAGCAAGACCAAAAAAGCTGGGCCAAAAAAGTTGTGCGAAAAAGCAGGGCTGAAAAAGCAAAGTCGTACATCTTGAGTTTGCTGAGCTGTAAGAAATTTCTAAATTAGCTGTTGTAATTGTTTTCTTCCACTGAAGCCAATAAAATCCTCTCATTTAATAGTTTTCCCTTTGGGGTTTTTCCAGGGGCATTGCCCAGAAATATGTGTTCAAATGTGTGTGTTGTTTATAATTCTGCAGTGCAATTTTTGGTTAAAACTCAATTGTAAATTTTTTGCATAGTTTAGAGAATTTATATCAACAATCGATTAAATTCTGAGTTGTTAAATTATTGGCATAAATTTTTTGATTGTTGTGTTTCAAGAAATTAACACCCCTACTCCTAAGATGCTTGTAGATATATTTGCAAGCTCAAGCCTCATTTCTTCCCTTTGATCTCTCTTCCTATTCATTTCTAAAATGGATTGATTTGCAATGTGGACAATTTTCAGGGTAGATGTTGTGCAAATCCCCACTTTATTCCCTGGGATTTTAGCAAGGTGGTATTTCAACCGACTGATTTTTCCAAACATTTCCATACCAAATTACTTGCAACTCAACCTCACTCTATCATGGCCATAATAAGGTAGACCATACTGCCACATTGGGTCTAATGGATTTGACATTTTGAAATGTGTGGATTACTGATTAAATTTGTAAACCTGTGGGACAAAAAAATGGGGGAAATTTAGAATCCAAATCGACAAAAAACTTCAAGAATGCTACAATTAAAATACCATAGTTGCATAAGTGTTAAATCCTCCATTTGAAAAAGTCAAAAAGGGCTATATCTAATGGACATTGCAAACCCTATACTAAGTCTTGAAACACAAAGAAAATGAGGGCATTCTTTCTTTTACGTACCTAGGAATGTGGATATGGTAGATTGGAGTAGATCTCCACTCCACAAATGCTTAGTTGATGGCAATGAAAACTATAGATTTCTCCTTGTCTGCTTGATAGAAAATGGTCACAATAGCCCTAGAGCTTAAGCGCCCTTAGCACCGTTTGCAAAATGAGAGACTAAAACCCAAAATCGCGATTTAAAGCTGTATAAGTCGGAACTAAAAATAGTAGGTTGATAATTTCCCTCATCTCATGATAATTATTGAATTTATTGCAATAATTTGAATTTATCACGATAAATTCAAAATTAGAAATTATCGTGATTATTTAAGGTGGTATTATCGCAATAAGTGAAACACTGCTTCGAACTAGTAGAAGTCTGAAAGTACAAAACTTTAAGGATAAGTTTTAGATTTGCAATTGAATGAGTGGAAAAAATAGGGACAAATTTATCATTTAACTGTTAACATACTTGGTTGAGATAGATCTCTTTATAGCTTTTTGGTAGGGTTTAAGAATTAGGTTTTTGCTTTTTTATAAAGAAAATTGCATTTTCCATGCTTAGTCCACCACGGCGAGGTCCAATACTTACTCGATCGAGTAGATATGGACACAATTGTGTAGACTCTTGCTTTGACTTGATTGGTTCGATACCAAATCAACCTTTCGAACTGAGTGCTTGGTTGAGTTGGTATAGTGGTTGGTCAGTTTGGTAAACTTGATCGAGTTCTAGTTGATTTAGATTGATTTTTAAAACATTGATCATGATAGCTATAGAAGGACACCCAAAGCCTTTGAATTTTTTGCATTGAGCCTCCTAAAGTCAATACACTTCCCATGGTGCTCATGGCTCCTAAATGTAATGCATTTTAGTGGTTTACTAGGGAGCACATTGTTGTTAATGGGTGCTCTTTTGGGGTATTACACCTTAGGGTCAATGTCATAAGTGACCTTAATGGCTATTTATAAAGATACCTAAGCCTCGATTTTGCTTGTCTCGCTTGAAGTAACATATCATTATTGGTATTAACTTATGGGGTACTTTTTGTACCAATACACATTTTGCATACTCATGTTATCTTTTTTGATGTGTTATTACTAGTGAATTGGGTGCTGAAATTTTTGGACAAATGACAATTAATGCAAAATATAAATTTCACCTCTATCCTAGAGGATTTTTAAATCTTAACCCTATGAATTTTCAGCCTTAGGGCTGTTATGGAATATAATCAAAATAGTAGTGGCAGTGGATAACATTTCAATACTTAACAACCCCAAACATCTCGGCAATCTAAGAGAAAATATACTAAAGTGTTTTGATAGGTTTCAACCCTCTAGGGCGATCTTATCATGCACAACCCAGATCTGAAAACACCTCATTTACAACTGTGAATACCACAACAAAACAACCCTCATCTTTCTCAATTACAATATTAAATCACTTAACATATTCTCCATTTACTTATGTCAAATCAACAATACAAATATAGCTGAAAATTATAAACTATGAAGAACATCAATGGTTGAAAATCATACTTGCAATTTACACAAGTATTGGATTGCTGAAAACTTCATTAATATGCATAAGACGAAGTTCATGTATATACCATAAGTTTTATCACAAGATTAGTACAATCCACTAGCTCTCCAAAACCCTATATAGGGAAAACAAAGAAAATCGTAGCTCGACCAAGGAGATCCAACGAGCGTGAATCACTCAAGTAAGTCTTCCAAGACAAGACATCTCTTCTTTTTCTTCACTACTCCAAGTACAACCTAGGATTTTGTCACAAAACCCAAATCTCTAAATCTCCGAGGGATGAAAACCTAACCCTACACTCCAAGATGCTCCAACAAGATCCAAAAACCCTAACGACTCTAAGAAAGAGAGAGACCAAGTAAATAAGAAGGAGAGAGAGAGAGAGAGAGAGAGAGAGAGAGAGAGAGAGAGAGAGAGAGAGACTAGTTCGTTGCTATTGATCACATCTCTAACACGAGTGTGATATGTATAAATGAGCTATGTTGTTATCTTATGAAAGGACTCTCTCCTTCCTCTATACATATGGGAGGTAAGCGAGGCCAATGACACGTATGTGGGCCTATGCCATTACAAGCAACCTACAATAACACATGTAGGCTCACAAATGTGGAGCATTACACTTCAAGGGTACACATGTAAAGCTTTGAGGTGATGTCATCCACAAAGCAAGGCTCCAAATGCAAGGGTGCTCCATAAGGTGTGTAGAACTCTCCTCCTGCAAAACTCCAAGGGCTCCATCAATTTATCCATGCCATGTACTATATTGGGTCATTCCCTTGGCATGAACACTATCACAACCTAGGTATCCTTGAGCCAACTCCAAGCCTTCATATAGGAATCCATGCTACCTTGTACTATTTAAAGTTTGATTTCCTCCACGATGCAAAATGCTCCTTGTCTAGAGTTGGCCATTCTCCAAGCAAGCAACCCTCTTCATGTGGCCATCATGAAAGACATCACCCAAGTTGTGAAGAGAATTCCAATGCGCTAGGGAATATTGCCTAGCAAACATCCAACTTAGGCTAAGCAACCATTAAGTAACTCATCTCCAATGTGTCAATCCATCTAATGTGCCAATCCATCATGGACTACGTCCCATGTTCAAATCCATCATAGAACATGTAGGGGCTAATCATACACCATGTATCCCAAATATCACGAAGCACCCCAAAACAAGGTGTAAACACCTTCAGAGTAACCCAAAAGCTAATGTAATACCCTAGTTTGATCCCTAGATTAACAATGTATGTTTGTATATGATTAATGGCTCAAGGCCAAGCAATGTAACACCTCGAATAACCATAAAAAAATACATCGCTAGCTATATATATACACAGATAGAGTCATAAGGGGCTATGATTTCACAATAGAGGGGCTAATGTGGGGCCAAGAGAAATTACAATATTTTATTCCTAGTCTTTGCATATGCTATCTTATGTAATACCTAACTTTTAGTTAGTGGGGAAAGTAGTTACATGAGCTTCTTGGTGTTGAAATCTCTCACAATCCCCAACACCTAGATAAATTACTACTGTGTTTGTCCTTATTGATAAATAAATTACAACACAAAATAAAATATATTGGTTGGAAATAAAACAACAGAAGCAAAATTGGAATCCAAACTTCACACAAGAACACGTGAATTTTGCCTTTCAAATCAACTTTTCATTAAATAATGACTTCAAGCTTACAAAGGCTCCCTTATTGGGAAAATGTCCCACTGAGGAAAAATACAAATATAGCAAACCCGACAACTTTGGCCCTGAAGAAACCCTCAATTCTATATGCCCAAATCTGCTTGTTGGACACTCAAATCTGCCCTATATTTGACTGCTAGTACGTCCAATCTGCTAGATCTGTCGGTTGGTACCTCAGATCTGCTAAATCTGCTCCCTAGTACTTCGGATTTGCTAGATTTGTCATTGGTACCTTAGATCTGCACTATATCTTTCTGCTAGTACCTCAGATCAGCTAGATCTGTCTGTTGGTACCGTAGATTTGCTAGATTTGTTTGTTGGTACCTCAGATCTACACTAGATCTATTCTGTGGTACCTCAGATCTGCTAGATGTGTCCTCTAGTATTTAGATTTGCTAGATCTATCCACTGGTACCTTACATCTGCACTAGTTCTGTCCATTAGTACCTCAGATCTGCTAGATCTGTCCGTTTGTACCTTGGATTTGTTGTACCATCACTTTGTTCGACTTGCAACATATTGTTTGACTACCCAGAAATCTGTAGCTTTGTCTAACTGTTCTACGTTTTTCCCCTTTTCGTCGAAATCCAACCACATAAATCTGCATGAAATCACAATTTTTTGTTGTTTAAAGTGCATTTTTGAATCCAGAAATGGATTCAGCGTGCTGAAAAACCCTCGGGGAATTCAAATTATACAAAATTAACCTCTCAAATTTGCAAATCCAACAAATTCTCATCGGATTTCAAGCAAAATTAAACGAAAAATATTGTCGGAAAAGGGCAAAAACGTAGAACAATTAGACTACGATGAAATCTGTCCTTCGATTTTGGGCTACTGGGTTTTCTCCTCTTGCTGCACTACTTGCACTTTTCCCTTTTGGACTTGATCTCTAGATGAAAGTTCTTCACCCTTCTTGAGATCTCCTTGAGTCACAGTCCTTCATGAATCAATTACTTGAGCAAAAGTATTTCTTTGCTCCCAAGTGGATGACTCAAGCATATGAGCAAAAGTCCTTTGCTCATATGTGCTCTCTTGTGTTTTTCTCCTTCACCTAGCCTTGCTTTTATAATCTTGAGTTACGATTGAATTAGACATAACTCTAATCTCCAAAGTGATTAACACTTGAGATTAAATCTCAACTCACTTGAGATCAATGGCTAAGATTCATTTATTTCACTAATGCTAATAACCTTAGCATTTCATTAAATTAAATTCACTTTAATTATAAAAAAACACTTTAGTCTAATATTTTTTTTAATTAAAGTAAATTACTACAGTTGAAGGCTTTAGATGACTTCCACATGTCTAGACGTTTAGACCTGTGCGGAACTACCTGTCCGATGCTACAAAGATCAACACTTGGGGAAACCATGTGGTGCATTTTGAACATGCATATATTAACCATACCTTTTTGGTTGATGGGGGAGCTTTTCTTCATTTTTGTTCTTGATTTTGCATGGAATGAAGGGCGGTTGGGGGAGAAAGCCGATGCTAGTTGGTTGGAAGGGAACATTGATTATTCTAGCAATAAGAAAATTTTGCTTGTATGCATGGTAACTTTATAGTTAAGGGGGATTGTACACAACTGAGATTCCCTCGAGTTTTCAGCATTGAGATTTCTCGACCAGTGTGTACTGGAGTCTTGGAAAGAAGTGGAATAGATTGAGGGATTGCATTGCAGAGAAGGGGGTTCCTTTCTTTGGGTAGTGCAGGTTAAGGGGAAAATAGAGTTGGCAAATTGGGATTGCTATGAGAGAGAACAATCTTTAACAGTGTGATAGTTGAATTGGTTTGTAGTTTAGGGTCGACCTTAGCATTCGTCCTTGTGGATTCATAGTGTAAAATTTAAGCCCTAGCTGACTGCTATCCTATGTTTCTCTTAATAAATAAATTAAATTTGAACTTATTTAATTACAAAAATAAATATTTTTGAACATGCAACAATCACACATATAGCTCAAAATTAACAACGAAAGCATAAAGATGATACACCAATAATTACACCCTCAAATCAACTTTTCATTTAAATTCCAAGCTTACAGGGAAACCTCCACGAATTGTCAAACTAACAACTGTACGGTATACACAAAAAAATCAGATCTGCACTTATCGAGATAAATCTGCCTCCTAGACAATTGAGAATTTGCTTGCTTGATTTGTTGTACAGTGTTGTACAGACTATACTTAGGCCTGCTTCTCGACCTCAGCTCCTCTCTCGTGCTCTGAATCTACTCAATTGATCTCTCTTTGATCTCTTGAGTCTTCTTGGTGTACAAAATGTGTGTATTCAACCTCTTTCATTGTGTTCTATTTATGCTTTGAGAGAGATAACTAATCTCCTCAATCCTAGCAACTAATTTTCCAAATCTTAGCAACTAATTCTCAAATATTAGCAACTAATCTCCTTAATCCTAGCAACCACTTTATCTCGACAATGAGGGGTATGGCTAAGATTAGGTCAAATCTAACTCACTAATATTCTAGAATCTCTAGAATATTTCATTTAGATTTCTAAGACTAGAAGAATATAGGAAATTTATCTTTCACTTTTATTTATTTAAGTGAAATTACAAGATGGTATTATTTCCCACTTTTACTATGTGGTCACTAGAAGTTGTCTCGAACTACTTCTCACATGTTCACACCTAACTTGTGCAAGAAGGTCTTGCTCGAGCTATTTTTCTCATCACATAGTCTCAGCTCAAGGGTGGCTTGTTGTAGATAGAAATAGTGCAGTAGAGCCTAAGATTGGGTGGAATGTTTGATGTTTGCAATCAGTCTGTGTGGTTGTCTCATAAAGATAAGTGCTCTTCTTATTATATTTATGCTATGCATGTTTTGTGCTTAAATGCGATATACATATTATCTAAACTTGGCCCGAGTATTTATCCACTTGGTGAATTGGCCGGTCAGATCACTGGTCGAGTCAAACTGGCCTTCAACTCAGCTCGAAGATCGGTTTGGTATCGAACTGATCAAACCAATCAAGTCCGTGCTTGCTCGACTGGTTTGATTCCAGACTCACACTGTTAAAACTGATATGTATGGCCTTCCTAGGGTCGACATGTGCTGTGAGGAAGAAAGAGTATTTATAAGGTATGTGAGGTTGCAAAGGGTTGTCAAGTTATTACAACGGATCTAGGTATTTTGTGATACTGTTACTGTAGATTTTCTGAGGTCCTATGAGGCTGCCATCTAAGGTTTGTCCTTGACCTTAGTATGGCTTTAAGTTTCAACTATGTGGTTGCCTTTTGCTGTTGTTTTTAGGACAACACACAATCACCAAACTTTCTGCTCAATATTTGATGGTTAAGTGCCCTTTTGAGGCGCACTTGCAAGTGTTTTCTTTACCCAATGTTAGCACATGCAATATACATCAAAACACATAACACTACCTCTAGATCTTTAACTTTAAAATGCTGATCTACACTTCTAAGCATGCATAAAATTGACACATAGGTTTTTGGTCAACATGACCCTGGAAAACCCCCCCATGGGGAAAACCAGTTTGGAGCAGATATATATAGAAGGCATCAAAGAAAAATGTACAATACAAGAAACATATACAAGTGAACCTGGTACAATAACAACCACTCTTAGATGCCTTGGAGTTCCTTGAAGACCTCCCCACAAGCCTTGTGAAGTAAGGCACCCCTTGCCTTGGTGAGCCTTTCTTCCTCTTGCTTGCTTTGTCTTTATCCTGATCCTTTGCTTTGCCTTTGCTCTTGCTTGCCTTTGAACTTGCCTTGTCTTTGCCTTTGCCTTTGAAGTAGCTTCCTCCTCACAAGAAAACCTCCTCCAAGTAATGGTGCGCCCCTCTCCTCAAGTGCGCTCCCTCCTCATGCAAAAACCCAACAAAGGGATGAATCCTCCCTAGCCAAGCGCCCTCAACCTCTCATGAAGTGCACCTCCTCTCTACTAGATAGAACCCTCCAAGAATGAGCTCCCTCCTTGCTTGATGCGCCCTCGTCCCAAGAATGTGCCACCTCCTCAAGCAAGTGCGCCCACCTCCATAGAATGCGCCATCCCTCCTAGACTCATGCGCCCTCACTCCTAATAGCTCCCTCTATAACACAAGAGTAAGCCAAGACAATGGGAGTGAGCCTCCAAGCAATGGGTAGAGCTTCCTCTACCAGATGTGCGCTCCTCCTCTCAAGGTTGCGCCCTCTCCTCTAGCAAATGCGCCCTCCATCACAAATGTGCGCCCTCCTCTAGAATGGTAGCCAAGCCTCCATGGAAGGCATCACCAAGCTCTCTCAACTCAACAAAGGCTTCCTCAAACTCTCATGCAAGTGCGCCCTCCTCTCCTTAAGAAATGCGCCCAAGCTCTCCTCCTCTTCTCCTCTTCTCACAAGTGAAGAATGAATCTCATAAATGCACTATACCCTCCTTTAGCCTCCTTTTGCCAAGCCCTAAAAGATCAATGGTCTAGATCCAATCTATTCAAGTCTAATCAATGGGTGAGATCTAATCCAAAAATCTCACTAAGGAAACCCACTTTCCTTAGTTGCTTTATGTCTATTAATTCACCCACTTTGTGAATTAATTGTCACTTTATGACTTAAGTGACATATTTCACTTTTGACTTAAATCTCCTAAGTCAAAGTGAAATGAGAATCATAAAGTAAAGTACAAGGGTAATAGTCTCCCCCTTTGTGTTTGTAGACTCATAAACACATGGGGACCACTTTCCAAGGTACCCAAATCTCAACAGTTACAGGGCGACTTGAGAGAATTCTTATGATGCGATATTTGTGGACTTTTGGGTGTCCTCTCTTTGGTATGACAGGAGTATTTATTTTTCTTGTTTCTGTTGGACTATGAATGATGAGAACTTCTTAAAGCTTGAAGAAAAATAGGTGATTGAAGAAGAGTTATTAACGATCCAACCTTGAGCATTTTTCTTAGATCAATGCTTGATGATCTTGTTAGATTTTTCTTATTTACAGAGCATGAGAGTCACTAATGTTCTTTTACTATATTACCATTAACATATACATATATATATATATATATATATATATATATATATATATATATATATATATGTATATCATGTATTGAGTAGTAGCAACATAAACAAGAGACAAAAATAACACAAGAGATTTATCTTGGGAAAACCCCAAATGGGGGAAAAACCCAACAACTTTTCTTAGATAGATTCCGTTCACAAAGCAAGTCCAAATAGATAAACCCTTAGCTCAAAGGCTAGCTCAACCAAAAATACCACCACAGCTGCAACAACAACACAATGCCAAGATAGTGCACCACTACCAAGAGTAGCGCACAAGAGAGAGATACCAGAAAGATTAAACAAGAAGAAACTCTGTCACTGCAACAACTGCATCACCTTCTCCGAACTTGCGCCTTGCTTCTATGTAGATGAGAGAGTGTGAGTGAGTGAACAATTGAGCCAAGGCGCCTCCTATTTATAGTCTTCCTGACCACTTGATTGGGTCGAATTCTCCTCTGGAAAGGTGCTGCTTCATTATTCTTTTATCTTCTGGGCAAACTTCTCTTCTAGGGTATTTTCACATCTGTCCAATGGATCTCTTGCTTCCAGAATCTTCTTCGCATCTAAGAAAGGTCATCTAGGAGGGAAAGTTCCTCTCACAACTACCAAACATCAACACTTCATCTTAGCTAGGGAGGTATCTTTCACGATGTCTTCATCTAGTAGTCCACTGATTACTTTGCAATCAACTAGTAGCACACAATTGCTATAATGCCATTGGTAGCACAAATCATCTGTCACAGTCTCTGCAATCAAGTAGCACACAACTACTCCCAATGTGAACTGGTAGTCTCCATGGAAATCAGCTAGTAGTGCACAACTTCTACAATGCCATCCAGTAGAACACAACTGTGCTGATCCATAGTAGTACATAACTACTATTCAGTGGTACATAACCACTCCAAGTAACACACAACTAGTATCTAGATACACAATATCTCTCTCCTGCAATCAACTGATAACTAAACAAGCTACCACCATGCAGTCCAACAATCTCTATGATTATGCAACAATCAACCAGTAGCACACAGCTACTACCATGCCATCAACCATAATCATAGTCTGCAATCCTCATGACTATGCAACAATCAACTAGTAGCACACAACTACTAAAATGCCATCAACCATAGTCACGACCTCTATAACTATGTAACAGTCAGCTAGTAGCACATAACTACTACAATGCCATCAACCATAGTCATAGTGTCTACAACTATGCAACAATCAACTAGTAGCACACAACTACTACCTAAGTCACACGGTTCGGGTTCGACAAGGATTAGGTTTGATTCGAATTCAAATTTTTCGATGAGGTTCAGATGAGGCTCGACTTTGGGTTCGACTATATACATTTTTCTATATATATAGAGAGTAGAACATATATATATATATATATATATATATATATATATATATATATATATATAACAAAAAATAATAAATTGTGTATTTTTTTAATTATATAACTTAATTAAAATAAAATATAACATAATTAAAAAAAATATAACATGATTATATATGTGTATAACATAACTATATATAATATATAGTTATACTAATATATAGTTTCAATATTTTATATATATAAAATAATTATTTTCTTTACATATACGTAACAGTGTTAAACTATATAAAATATAAATTAACTATGAGAGTCGAAGCATTCACAATAGCGGAAACTTTAAATGCTAGCTTTTGCATTCGATCAACACAAAGCCAAAATCAAATCGAATCGAGAGGTTCCATGTGATTGAGTTGAGTGGACAGGTAGGGCACAGATACGGTTCCTTGCGGTCTCATTCACGAATTTGAGTATTGGTCGATTCACTACAACCGCAGCTATTGCCATGCATCTAGAGAAAATGATTTCCTCGAGTATCAGTTAATGTTGTAGTTGTGGAGTATCTAGATTTCCTTGAACCAATGGAGAATCAGATTTGACACGACGTGAATCGAACAAAAGAAAGCAAACATGGACCGAAGCTTTCCCAAAACGAAGAATGCAAACTCTCTAAGCCAAACTTGAACCGAATCTCAAGATTTCGTTGAGGTTCGTTGAACTTCAAACCTCAAGGTTCGAGTTCGATGAACCCTGTGACTTAGGCTACTACGATGCCATCAACCATAGTCATAGTTGATGTCTCTATAACTATGCAACAATCAACTATTAGCACACAACTACTACAATGCAATCAACCATAGTTATAGTCTCATCCAATGGTGTTAAATTTGGCAGCATCGACAATCATTCTCCAATGAGAGGCCATATGGGCCACCCTGGGGCTAACTAGGGAGATTTGGAGAATCAACTAGTCTTGTGAGGTATTGACAAAAGCTAGGGGGAATGGACAACCTCTGTGAGTCAAACAAAAAGTCAGGATGAACGAGATGCTATGTGAGTCTGATGCAAGAGTCAGGGGGAACGTACAACCTCTGTGAGCATAGACAGTCTAGTGAAAAAGTCAGGGGGAACATACAACCTCTGTGAGCATAGACAGACTAGTGCAAAAGTCAGGGGGAACATACAACCTCTGTGAGCCTATTCAAACCTTGTGAGCCATGAGCAAAAGTCAAGGTATCTAGCAAAAGCTAGGTTGAATGTAAAATTCCTATGAGCTAGAAACAAACGATATTCCTAATATTGCAAATGATGTAATTGTATTGATCTAGTGCGTTGGCACATGTAAACATTATCCACTATGAAGAGAATTTCGAATTGCCTTGTCAAGAGTTGTAACTAAAGTCTTGAGTCTAGTTCTATGTTAGAACTAAAGTGTAATGTTGAGTTGCAACTAAAGTCTTGAGTCTAGTTCTATTTTAGTAATGTGGAGTTGCAACTAAATTCTTGATTCTAGTTCTATTTTTAGAACTAAAGTGTAATGTTGAGTTGCAACTAAAGTCTTGAGTCTAGTTCTACTTTAGAACTAAAGTGTAATGTTGAGTTGCAACTAAAGTCTTAAGTCTAGTTCTAAGTTCGAACTAAAGCATGTCAGTCTCAAGTGTAGTTGTAAGTTCGAACTAAAGTGTAAAGCTGAGTTGTAACCAATCTCAAGTCTAGTTCTAAGTTCAAACTAAAGCATGAAGTTGAGTTATGTTTAATGCATGCATTCAGGTTACTATTTCAAGCTTCCCCTCTTCAGCCTATATAAGAAGAGGTTGAACCCTCTCTTCAACACAGTTTTGCAACACAATTTTGAAACAAAGTTTTCATATGCAGGTTGAGGGTCAAGTAATAGAGGAGCACATCAGTGATAAAGAGGCAGCATATCAAAGGTGTATTTCAGCAAGGTCTTGTAAGTCTTTGTCAGGTCAGAGTCATCTTGGCAAGCTCTTTGAGAGAAGTACATTCATGGTGGATATTTGTAAGAGATCTTACATTATTAATGCAATAAAGGAATATTGTTTGCTGGGGTTTTTCTCCCTGTACAGGGTTTCCCCAGGGTATATGTGTTGTTGATATGCATGTTTACTTATCTACATAATTATTGCTATTCGATTATGATTTGAAATTGTTGAAGTGTATTAAGCTGAAATCAAAGTATTGAAGAAAATAAAAGAATTAATCCGCATAAGAAATCAAGCTCATAATCTAACAAGTGGCACAAAGCTACTCCCATAGTCCTCACGACTATGCGTGTGATGTTTCTTCTCTCATCAGGTCCGGTGGTGCATTACCCCCTCAGTCACCTCACATGACTGATCTAGGGAACCCTTGGCCAGAGGGGTTAGTCGGCATGACAAGAAACAACACACCTCCCTCTCAACGAGGGTGGACATTTTGCATCATGCCAAACTTGTCTCTGAAGTACTCATACTTCACTCTAGACAGAGGTTTGGTGAGAATGTACGCTATCTGCTCATCCCTGGATATGTATTGGAGGTCTATAGCTCCTCTCTGCACCATGTCTTGGATGTAGTGATATTTGATCTCTATGTGCTTTAACTTGTCATGAAAGACACGGTTCTCTGAAAGCCTTATGCAACTTTGATTGTCCCAATGTATCAAAATTGGCTCCAATTCTAGGTCAAATATCCCTGCAAGCAACTTCTGAAGCCACATTGCTTCATGACTTACCACACTAGTTGCGATATACTCTGCTGTACTGAGTGCCACTGATGTCTGCTTCCTGCTCAACCATGAGATCATGCATGATCCCAGACTGAAGCAACATCCATAAGTACTCTTTCGATCCACTGCACTCTCTGCCCATTCAGAGTCTATATATCCCTGCAACTTCACATCTCCACCCGAGACATATCTCAATCCATATCTTGTAGGTACCTCAACATATGTTTTGTTGCCATCCAATGTACATGTCTAGGCTCAACCATGTACTGACTCAAGGCATTCACTGCAAAACATATGTTTGACCTGGTGTTAACCAGGTACATCAAGGATCCATTCAATTGTCTGTACATCATGGGATCCACCAAATTTGAAGATGAATCACTCAGAAGCTTCAGATTTATCATCATGGGTGTGGCCATGGACTTGTAGTCCATCTTGAATCTCTGCAGGATCTCAACAATATATTTTCCTTAGCTAAGGAAAATCTCATTTGATCTCTGCCACACCTCCAATCCCAAGAAGTAATGCATCGGACCTAGATCCTTCATCTTGAACTCTGAAGCGAACTACCTCTTGCACCCAACTATGAGCTTCACATCCCTTGTCAGAAACAAGTCATCCACGTATAGAACCAAGACCAACGTACATCCATTCTCAACCTTATAGTAAAGGTTGGGATCCACATCACTCTTGGTAAATCCCAAGCTCATCAGGTAGCTATCTATCCTGGCATACCATGGCCTGGGTGCCTACTTCAATCCATACAAGGCCTTCTTCAATTTGCAAACATGGGACTCTTTCCCATGGATCACAAAACGTTGTGGTTGCTCTATGTACACTTCTTCCTCTATTACACTGTTTAAGAAAGTAGTGGGTAGAACTAACAAGAATTCCCCTTTGGGTTCACCCACTTATCTTGGGTGATAGTGGGCAAAACTAACAAGAATTCCCATGGGGTTAGTACCTAGAAGATTTGACTTATCTTGTGTGTAGATCTAGGAGGTAATAGGGCCAAAGGTCCATTTAGATAATTCAATTGTCATGAAAACCAATCCAACTCGTGTGTGCAAGTATGCAACGCAGACTAGCTAGATATAATGAGCCACAATTTCCACTGCACATATATAGAATCAAGCTTGCCATTGCATGAGTGAATTTGCCCAAGCCACAATGATATAACAATACCCATTGCTTGGTTGAGGCAAAACTAAATTGTTGAATAGTTGTCACCATGACCATGAAGGTGCTATAGCTCTCATGCCATCAAAGTGTTAGAATATGATGGATTGTGCTTGTTTAACCATAGACAATATCACTATTGCCACCCAACCATAGGCCGAAGCCACCACCGAGCACCTTGACCTTGACAGAGAGAAGAATCCTGGTAGAAAATCAATAGCCAAGCAAGGCTAATGCACCAAGCAAGAAGTAACCAAAGCTGATCAGAGAGTCCAACCCAGAAAGATTGAAACTATAGACTTTAGAACTGGCGACAACACCTTCTCCAGGACTTGCGCACAAAACTGCCCAACTGCAGTGCGCACAAGTGTATCTCTCCGATTCTGAGAAATTGTGTGTAAAGTGAAGACTAACATCCTGTATTTATACTGCCTCTGCCAGACTGTTAGGGTCGACTTCTCATTCTGGGTGCTAATTAATTCATATTAATTATCTCCTTTAGTCAACATCTCTTCTAGGGTTATATTCAATTCTTTTCTTGCTTCCGGAATATTCTAATCTTGTCAAAGGTCACAATGGAGTTTAATACCTCCTGCAGCTACCATAATATCAACACTCCCTCCTAGCTAGGGAGGTATAACTGATAATGGTCTTGAGCACAAACAAACCATTCAACTGGTAGCATCATTATAGCCACCCAGGCTAATTAAATCATGAGCACCGTCATTATTATCCAACTGGATAATCTCCACGATACCTGGTACAATGTCAACTGACAGAACACAACTGTGTTTATCCATAGTAGTACACAACTACTCAATCTGTGATACACAATCACAAAGAGTGGAACATATCCACCACAATAGCATACCACTACTGTTTGGAGACATAGAGTCTCCATAGTAATCATATCAACTGATATCAACCTGCACAGAAATAATGTTATGATATAAACTGAGTCATCTGGGCCATTCTTCCACTCACATCTGTGAGATCTGGAAGAGCATCTGCCCTGAGAGTAGAACATCAATGATGGGCTATCTGGACTATTCTTCTCAAGCAAGGAAGAATAATTGTCCTGATTTCTGAGCCTGGACCATTTCCTATCCGGGCCATTCCTCCGAGACTAAACAAAGTGCAACCTGGAGAGAATGAGTCTACCCTAGGGAATGTCTGTCTTTGATTGCTGAGCCTGGACCATTCACCTATCTGGGCCATTCCTCCGGCACTAAACAAAGTGCAACTTGGAGAGAATGAATCTGCCCTAGGGAATGATTGTCCAGACCATTTCCTAAGGAAATGATTGTCCTGCACCAACTTCCCAAACCAACCATTCTTCGAAACTGCCCACAAAAGTGAGCTTCGAAAGCATGACTGTCCGACGAGGCGGACCAGTCTTCTTGACCACTACTGAGAGTGATCGTCAAGAAGAGAGATTGTCCTAGACCATTCCCCATGTTGACCATAAGGGGAATCCTTGTCTATGGTACATCAACAATCCATCGAACCATTCTCATTACGAAAATGACCATTCGATCTGGACCATTTTCCGAACTGGAAAATGCCTGTCTGTCAGAAATCTCAACCACTTTCCGAACTGGAAAAGGAACTGCCCATCCTGGACCATTTTTCAAAGCTGAAAATGACTGTCCATAAATCAAAGATATGTCAGTGCTCCCTTCCAACCTGGAGAGCTATTTCTTCCCTTTCAGCTAAGGGAGTTATTTCCACGATCTCCAATTTGTCTCGGAAATATGAAAACTTTATTTTGGACAGAGGCTTTGTTAGGATATCTGCTGTCTGCTCATCTGTGGGGATATACTGGAGCTTAACTTCTCCTTCCCGGACTTTATCTCGAATACAGTAGTATTTGATTTCAGTGTGTTTCGACCGTTAATGAAACACTCGGTGTTTTGATAGTCTTATACAACTCTGATTATCATAGTGTATTATGGTCGAATCTGGAACTTGATCAAATAATCTAGAAATCAACTTTGTTAGCCATATTGCTTCTGTACATGCCTCACATGCTGCGATATATTCTGCTTCTACTGTGCTGAGTGCGACAAACTTTTGTTTCCTGCTGCCCCAAGATATCATAGCGGAGCCCAAGCTGAAATACATCCCTGAAGTACTCTTTCTGTCTTTTGCACTTTCTGCCCAATCTGAATCTGTGAATCCATGAAGCTGTATATCACTGGATGCGGTATATCTTAAACCATAGTTTAGTGTCCCACGAATAAATCTTAGAACATGCTTTGCAGCTATCCAATGCTCATGTTTGGGTTCCACCTGGAACTGGCTTAGTGTGTTTACGACAAAGCTAATGTCTGGTCGAGTGTTTACTAAATACATCAATGACCCAACCAATTGTTGATATAGGGATGAATCTACTGGATCAGAATCAAAATCTTTTACTTTTCTTATATCTGTGGTCATAGGAGTGTCCATGGATTTGCAATCCATCATTCCCAACTTCTGAAGAATCTTTATTGCATACTTTCCTTGTCCAAGGAATACTTCACCACGCTTCTGCCATACTTCTAGTCCCAAGTAATAATGCATGAGACCAAGATCTTTCATATCAAACTCAAAAGCTAGTTCCTTTTTGCACTAGATGATAAGAGACTCTTCACCTGTTAGGAATAGATCGTCAACATATAGTAGTAGAATCATAGGTGCATTATTCATGACTTTGTAGTAAAGATTTAGATCTGCATGACTTTTGGAGAAACCAAGTCTCATTAGGTAGTTGTCTATTTTGGCATACCAAGCTCTTGGAGCTTGCTTGAGTCCATATAAAGCTTTCTTTAGTCTGCAAACATGAGTGTCTTTGGAATGTACTTCAAACCCTTGAGGTTGTTCAATGTATACTTCTTCTTCGATTGCTCCATTGAGGAAAGCTGTCTTTACATCCATCTGATGTAAACTCCATCCCATGGAAGCGACAAGAGACATGATAGCTCTAATGGAAGTATATTTGGCAACATGAGCAAATGTTTCGTCATAGTCTTCTCCCTTCTTCTGGGAGAATCCTCTAGCTATGAACCTTGCTTTATATTTGTCCACGCTTTTGTCTGCTGCATGTTTGATCTTATAGACCCATTTTGAAATTACTACTGATTTTTCTTTTGGTCTAGGCACAAATTCCCATACATCATTTTTCATGATGGACTCGTGTTCTTCTGTCATGGCTTCTTTCCATTGTTTCTTTTGAACTGCTTCTTCAAATGTGGTAGGTTCTTCGTCTAGAAGCTTTGTCATACATGCTGCATAGCTGGAGAATCTCTTGGGCTTCATACTTTTTCTGAAGGTTTCACTTGGAGCTTTGAGTCTTTCTGCTTCTTGTAGGGTAGCTTCAAGCCAAGCTGGTCGTTTCTTGGTTTTGGGTGCAATGTCTGAATCAATGGTCTCACATGGTTGCATCGGATGATCAAGTTGTTCTTTTTCTTCATTCTAATTTTCTGGAAGACATGTGCCTTCTTCAATAGGCTCTTCATACTCTTCTTCTTCTATAGTTTCTTTTATGGATTTCTTGAAAGCCATCTTTTCATTGAAGGTCATGTCTCTGTTGACTTCAATCTTATGTTGTTTTGGGATATAGATTCTATAGGCCTTGGATGATTCACTATATCCCACAAATATGCCCTTCTTTCTTGAGGGTTCTAATTTATTCCTTTTGTCCTTGGGAATGTGAAAGTAAACAGGGCATCCAAAGATTCTTACGTGTTCCACATTAGGTTTCTTTCCTGAGAAGGCTTCTTCTGGAGTCATGTCCTTCAATATGCGGTGAAGACTTTTGTTCTGAACATATATTGCTGTCATGGTTGCTTCTCCCCATAAATACAAAGATAAACCTTGATCGTTTAGTAGTGATTTCATGGTTTCTTCAATAGACCTGTTCTTCCTTTCTGCTACACCATTTTGTTGAGGATTATGCGGAACAGTCAGCTCCCTCCTAATTCCTGTTGATTTGCAAAAGGCAACAAATTCCTTGGATGTGTATTCTTCTCCATTATTTGTTCTCAAGGTCTTGATTTTCTTGTTTGTGAGGTTCTCTACCTCTGCTTTGAATTCTTGAAACTTGTTGAATACTTCGTCCCTTGTCTTCAAGAGATATAACCAAGTCTTTCTCGAGTAATCATCTATGAAGATTACGTAGTAAAGAGAACCTCCTAGAGATTTGACTGGCATCGGACCGCAAACATCTGAATATATTAGATCTAGAGTCTCCTTAGATCTATTGTTGTTGCTTGGGAATGGTTTCTTGATATTCTTTCCAAGAGCACATCCTTTGCACATTCCTTCATGTGTAGACTGTAATTCTGGTATTCCTTCAACCATCTTTTTGAGGAAGGGTAATGCTTGATAGTTAATATGAGCATACCTTCTATGCCAAAGTTCATTGGGATTGACTTCATCATGCACAAGAGCTTCATCATTTTGTTTTATTAGTCTGTATAGATTTTCGTCACGGGTTCCAATAACCCTAACATTCTCTATGTTGGAGTCTTTATGCCAAGATAACACTTTTCCATCTACAAAAGCTATTCTGTTTCCTTTGTCTTCTAGGCAAGATATGGATACAAGATTCTGTTCTAAACCAGGTACATATAAGACATTGCTCAAATGAACATTGTTACTTGTTTTCAACTTGACAGAGGCTTGACCAATTCCTTTGACTGGGTAAGTGCTTTTGTCTCCAAGCTCTACCTTGTACGATGTCTTCTTTTCATTTAGATTGGAGAGTCTGGCTTGATCTCCTGTCATATGCTTGGAGGCTCCATTGTCAATTATCGACATGTCATCTTCAAGCGTTCCTGTGAGTAGTGTAGATGACTAGTCTTTTCATTCATGACTTTGGTTGACTGATGACTGGTCAAGCTTTGACCCAAAATTTCAACTTTGACGTTTCTGTCTTCTGAGAGTGCCAAGAGGTGCACTGGACTAAGGTGCACTTGAATGCCTTCTCCTTGAGTGATGTGTTCCCTCATAAGGTGCTGGATGGGGATTTTAGGGTTTTTGCAACTGCACCTACTAGTAAACCTAGCGACAGTGCTTTAGTAACTGCTCCTGTTGGAAAACCCTAGCGACAGTTCTTCAACGAGCTTAGTATCCTTATGGCTATGCTCCCTTCCAGTGGTTAGACTGAATGAAGGAGGTGTGGGCCCATAACTTGTTAGAATATGATGGATTGTGCTCGTTTAACCATAAACAATATCACTATTGTCACCCAACCATAGGTCGAAGCCACCCCTGAGCACCTTGACCTTGACAGAGAGAAGAATCCTGGTAGCAAATCAATAGCCAAGCAAGGCTAATGCACCAAGCAAGAAGTAACCAAAGATGATCAGAGAGTCCAACCCAGAAAGATCGAAACTATAGACTTCAGAACTGGCGGCAACACCTTCTCCAAGACTTGTGCACAAAACTGCCCAACTGCAATGCGCACAAGTGTATCTTTGCGATTCTGAGAAATTGTGTGTAAAGTGAAGATTGGCCTCCTGTATTTATACTGCCTTTACCAGATTGTCAGGGCCGGCTTCTCATTCTGGGTGCTAATTAATTCATATTAATTATGTCCTTTAGCCGACATCTCTTCTAGGGTGATATTCAATTCTTTTCTTCCTTTCGGAATATTCTAATCTTGTCAAAGGTCACAATGGAGGTTAATACCTCTCACAACTACCATAATATCAACACAAAGGACTGGAAGCACTGAAGTTTGAAACTAAACACCACTACACGCTTCCTCATCAAACCACAAGCTAATGCTAGCAAGGAGGGTTAGGTAAAATGAAAGAACATATGTAGGGTTGGGCCAAACCATTGAATGAACAATCACAACAAAACATGCACAAATCATAGGCGACTTGTAGAAAGATGCCAAGGAACAAAATCACAATGGTCTAAAGTACGTAGGTTGAGGTCGTCTCAGTTCATGCAAAGGCAGAGATCCAAAATAGGTAGTAAAGGCGGCTTACAAATGGAAAAGCGACGAACCACACATCCCATAAATGGTTGTAGCGACAATGTAAATATAAGAAGTGCAAGTGAGTACCTTGCAGAGGGTTGAAGGTTGAAACAAACATGACAAACCTAGATGCAATATAAAATAAGGCTTGACTCGAGCTTGAATGTAAAGGATTGAGCAATTGTAAAGCAAAATGCCATTCACATCAACATGTATCAAACACGTAGTAAGAGAGGTCAAGAGGAGTAAATGACAAATGAAAGATGCGGTTGAAAGTCCTAACTAATCCATTATAAAAACAACTCAACCTATCAAACTAGGAACCACAAATTCAATTAAACAACAAAGGAGGTATGAGCCTACGTTATCCAAATGCCAACTAAATGCATAGTTGAGTTGTGACCTCAAACTCCAAATAGCTAGATAGCCCACCAAACTTAATCAAGCAAGCTAGCAACAAGGACACCGTGGGGGTGCTTTTAAGTCTTCCAAAACTGTCAAAATAAATGATATTCAACAATTGGGCATCACTTCATGGAAAGCCACAAAGCTCAACTCCAACTCGAAGAAAGACAATGATCAAGTGAGCATCCATGGAGGGGAGGAGGTAGGGCATAACAATACCAAGAATGCCACCATCATTAGATCGATCATCAATGGCCAAGATCAAACCATTAGACTCATGCATGTACAAAACATTCAATGCCAAGTATAGTTGGCCAGGTGGCCCATCTATTGACTTGAAATTTTGCTTGAAGTTTGCTGAATTTCAAATTTCAAGCTTGAAATTTGATGAATGTGGTGACTAAGATTACATGCAATTTCATGGCATTCCTTCACCCAATGAGGGATCCCCAAGCATCGCTTACTTGGTTGGAAAACATAAATAGCCAATCAATGCAAGAGTTTTTTTTGGTTTCCTTTTGTTTCTTTCTTTTCTTGTCTTTCAGGAGAGCACACTATGCATTTTAAACCTCCTGCTCACTTCCTTCCAAGGCCCTAAAAATTCATTTCCAAGTAAAGAGTTAAAGGGAAACCACAAGGGAAGTGTTTTTGCAATGATGTTATGTAGTTGGTTTCTTAATATTTTCTATATATTCCCTATATTCTCTCTTTGTAGGGTGTGTGTGTGTGTGTTCTTTTGTGTTCTGGTGCTTGGCATCCCCTTTGCCATCTCCTGAAATTTGGGATGTTTCTCTAGCACTCCACGGAACTCTTCCCACCATATCACTTTCATCAAATCCTTAAACCACCATCTCACTGTGATCCAATCTCCTAACCATGGTGAAACATAAGGTTTTTGTGATTATGTATTCCAATGCTTATAAGATCAGTAAGACTCTATGTCCAGTCTATTATTCTTGCTCATCTAGATTCTTTTTAAACTATTCCCCTTCTTTGTCTCCTTATGGGCAAATGTCCACTTGACTTTGATTAGTTGTCAATATTAGTTTTTTCCACTCTAAATAAATTATGTCAGCTTCAAACATTAAGTCTTTCCACCTCAACTAATTTTTGCAGTATCAGGAATTCAATTGTCCTTTTGTTGTGTCATGCGAGTGACAAATAAGCATTCCATATGGTTAATGTTGGAACATAATTATTTAGAGAATGTCTTGCCTTTTATGTTTGCAACTTAAATTCATATCCATGCACGATGTCAATGATAACTATGAAATCCTTGGTACAGTCAGTTGATACGCTTGTTTAAAATGAATGCAATGATAAGTCATTGAAAAATAAAGTAAATGTCATGGATGATGTAAATCAACTTTGTTCTTGATTTGAACTAATACAAGAGAAGAATTTAAATTTTCTTGAAGTGCTTCAGTGCTCAGTGTTAAAAGATTCTTTCTATAGCATTATATTTATAATGTGGTGGCTGTATTGTATTATATCACCAGATTTGCAAATGCCCGGTATCGTTGTCCCGCCTTGAAGTGTTGAATCTGTCTGGGAATCGCCTAACAGATGCCTGTGCTCGCAATATCTCTACAGTTATACAAGAATGCAAAGGTAAACTAATTGCTTGTAATTTTCAATGCTTATTTTACCACTGATTGGAATCTTTGTTTATTGTGGTTAAGGACATAGTTTTGGTATTGATCTCATTTCACTTGAGCTTTTGAGAAGTGGCATGATAAACCTATCCATTCAATTATTTTTCAGATAATGGCACAACAAGATTTACAATAACACATTGCCTTGTGACTCATCTATTGTGGCATGATTTGCATATATAAGCTTTTCAATTGTTTTTGTAGCATCAATGATACCTTCTATAATTGTTTGATTCTTTTTATACAATGGATCTCCACAACTTGTGAATGTCTTTCTCAAGGATACTTATTGAATATGGTTCTTCCAGCATTGGCAATCTTGAATCTGGAGGGTTGTGCTCTTACTAGCAGAACGATTCAGAGCATTGGCAATGCACTGCATCTGGAGTCTAGACTCATGAAATTATCAATAGGTAATTGTTGCTGTCTTCTCTTCCCAAAACTGAACTCAGATGTAACTCCCGAAAATAAAGATTTGGTTATGTTATGAAAATGGAAATTTCCCAGTGTCCAACTGCACCCATGCAATGCTGGTTGCAAGCTTCCATCTATACTTGTTTTCCAATACTGATTGATGCCTCCTTTAGTTCCAGATGTGCTGAGTTGGTGCAATTCTTACTTAAACTAGGCTGAATTGGTCAGGGTCATTTCTAACTTACTTGGCGTCTCTGCACTGTGCAGGTAAAAACAGCCCCATTTCTGGAAATGCCATGGCTGGTCTGCTGAAGAAACTTTCTATTGTAGAAAGGTATTTTAATTTTTTCCTGGAATGTTTCTTATTGTGTAAATTGGCATAAAGTAATTTGTTTACTAATAATTGGCTGTGCTCAGATTTTCTATATTAATTTAATTTGAATATCTATTTAATTTTCATATGAACTCTTGGTGCTGTATGTCTCAGCTTTCAAGATCTTGACATAACAAATGTGGAGTTGAACAAAATGTCAATAGAAAGTCTTTGCCATCTTCTCCAAACATCATCAAGTATCTCATCATTGGCAATTGGAGGCACACACATTGGAGTGGTTAGATAATCTTACTTTGATCACTGATTATGAAAGGTTAAAGAGTAAAACATTTTGCTTGAGTACTTAAAGTTAGGTCGGTGGCATCTTGCAGGAGGGAGCTTTGCAATTAAGCAGGAGCTTCACAAAGCTAACAACAACAGTTACCAATCTGGATATGTCTTTTTGTTGGATTGATTCCTGTGGAGGATCAAAAGTTTTTCAAGATATCATTTTGCATAAAGGCCTTGTTAAGTTAAATTTGAGTGGGAACCAACTGGAGGAGAGGGTAGGTGCTTTACCTATTTATCAATTGAGACATTTTTTTGTCCTTGATAGATTTTATATTCAGGTGTATGCTTTGTAGTGGTGTGTTTTGATTTCCTTTTGCCATATGATCTTTTGTTGATACTATATGTCAATTTTCTAATCCCAACATCTAGAAATTGTTTACTAATGATTTCTTGTGAGCATATCCACAAATTCACTCAGGACAATTTGTGTAAGGAGCATCTGGGATGTCATTTACAATTGTATATTCTCTATTAATATTTATAGCTTGTATAGCTACATTGATTAAAAAGTTGTGCAAGTATTTGTACATATGGTTGCATCCTTACATACCCCGAATTCAATGTTTATTGAAATCAGGGTGCAAATGTGCTGGGGCATCTTGTCGCAAAGGCATGTTGTCATCTGAGGATTCTGATATTAAACGGATGTCATCTTGGGAAGACTGGGATTCTTAAAATTATTCAGTCATTGTCAGGTAACATGTTCGACTTATTCTATTGTTGAATTTCATGTACTTTTGATCTACTGCAGTCTTTATTTGTTCAATCTAAGATGATGTATGACATTGTGCAGAAAACAGGTTTCTACAAGAACTTTGTCTCGCTGGGAACAATATTGTGGAGAATAATACTGTCTTGAACATAGTTACTGGAGCTGAAGAGTACAGCACGGAACGGTGCGTTGAAGAAGTGGTGAACACACTGGACTATCGTGGGGAATGTTATGACAGCAGGGCCATCAATAGGGAAAAGCAACACCAGAGCCCCACTTCTGCTGAGCGCACAGCATTTTGTGATTGTGCGAGCAGTAAGGAATACAACAATGGAGCAAAGAATCAGAATTCTCCATCACTTTGTACCCGTTTGGAGACTAATCCGAATGAAACGAAAGCTTATGTTGGGGATAAAACTGAAAACACTGAGGAGCGAGGGTTGCAACAATCTTGTCAGCAGCACGAAAGAAACTGTGATGAATATGATGTGGCTGATAGTGAAGATGAGGGCAGACGAGAGGGTTTGAATCGCCACCCTCTGGAAGATGACTGTGCAAGTTCTTCCCAGTCTCTGGGTTTACAGACAAATGAAAATGTCTTAATAAAGAGAGAGACCAAGGCAATTGAAATACCGTTTGGAGAGTATGCATCTGAGCTCTTCTCAGCTATTCAGAAGGCTAAAATTCTTCAACTATTGGATCTTAGTGAAAATTTACTGCCTCCGGAAATGGTTGAACAGCTCTATGTTGCATGGTCATCAAATACAAGGCAAGGTACTCCGGCTAAGCACATAGACAATCAAGTTGTCCACTTCATCATGCAAGGCAGGCAATGTTGTGGCCTAAGGCCATGTTGCCAGAGCTGGAAGCTTTTTGCCACCTGATCTCGTGTTACTGGTGGATCACAACTCAGCGGAGATGTTGATTAACATCAATTGTATCAGAAATGCTATATATGTAAAGTATCTTGTGAACTTTAACAGTGAAAGTGTCTTCAGGGAGCGTTTATGGAGAATGGCTCTGTTTCGCTATGCTGGAGGTCATGCCGAAGAATTTGTTATGTGATATTGTGCAGGTCTATTGAAATTGCATATGTTTGTTATGTGATATTGTGCATGTCTATTGCAATTGCATATTGCATTCAAACATATGTGCATTTCATAGAATTTGGATTTGACAAGTAGCAATGGCAATAAAATGTAAATTATTATTATTATTTTTTTTAATTGAAAGTAGAAAGTAGTGAGGTATGAGGGAGATGTTGAGGAATTAGTTTCATGTTATGTTATTTTAGATAACAAAAAAAAATAATAATAAAAATAAAGTTGGTACAATTAAAGAAAAAATAATTACACCCATATAAAACTTGACATGGAATGAAATAATAAAAACAAAATTATACTTTAAGAAATTTGATTTTTCTTGGTGTTTGATAGATTCGGGTTTAAGGTGGATCAATACTGGTCTATCACTGGTATGTAGTAGAATTTCATTTTTGCATTGAGAGTAGTGAGGTGCTACAGTCCAGTTTGGAGGAGATGTTGAGGCATGTTATGTTATGTTTTTTTTTTTTTCTTTTTTAAGTAAAAAAGTAGAACCTGCTATATTAAGTTATCAGAGAAACATTGACAAAATATACAGAGATATAGTTCTGAGCCACCAAAAATGCTGCCGTTTTACTGGAAACCAGCATAGTTTGGAAAACTGTTTTACTCTATGTCCTGCCCGAAGGAAACCAGGACAGATGGCCATAGGTCAAGTTTACATGTAGCAACATCATGATAAAACATAAAACAAACTAGCAAAGGAGAACCTAGATACTCGATGACGTGTCGCCCTTGCCTGTCTGCCACGTAGACCTAGCTGGGATGGCGAATGGTTGTGCACAGAATGGACATTTCCTCTTTGCTGGAGCATTGAAGTATGCGTCAAGGAGCAAGTCCAGACACTGTCCCATGATAAGGGCTCTGTGCTCCTGGTCTGCCATGTGGCCTCAGAGTTCGAACACCAGAGCTAGATGCTTTGCATGGAGGAAAGGACCATGCAAGTCGTGAATACCTGCTCTGGCCTCGATCTCAATCAGTTCTGCATTGGCCGCTTCCTTCTTCATCCTTGGTCTGGTCTCGTCCACGTTCCCTTCGGCCCAATCTTTGTCCCGAGCCTCGACCTCGATCGTAACCTGCTCCGCATGGCTGGTGGGGCTGTAGTCACCCGTCCACGGTATCTCCTCAACGATGCACATAGGAAATTCTTTTGCCGTCTTGTCTTTTGGACCGCTACCATCTTGTAAGTTCGGCGCCATGGCCTGAGGTTTCGGGGTGGTCACGAATTCCTTCGCGAACGACGTTTCTTCAACATAGCAGGTTGGAAACTCGTCCGCGGCGCCACCCTCCAGACTGCTGCCAAGCTCAATTACCATGGTGTGACTGCTACGCTCTGTTCCAACCTCAGCGATAATGGCATGCAGAGCCAATTGGTCAGTGCGAGCCCTCTTTCGAAGAATGGAGGTCGCCATCGACAAAGCGCGCTCCAGGTTCTTCCTCCTTTGTCTTTGCTCTTTGTGGGTGTACTAGGCCGAGCCACGACGAGGCCTACCTCGCTTCCTGGTCATTGTTGCTAAATGGTGGATAACAATGTAGAGAGAATGCAACGAAATGAAGGTGAACCAAGGCGATAAGGAACCAGAGCTGCACCAGAGCTCCCAACTGACGGGGAGGTTCAAAACGAGAGCGAACCAGCTCTGTCCAGGCGCTCGAGGTTTTGAATTGCCAAATGACGGATTCACCGGACTATCCATAATCCTTGTCATGCTGAGTGCGGTATGAGCGAGAGCTTTCGCGCGAGGGAGGAGTCCCTCCTCTGTATAGCGGGTGTAATGGCCGTTTACCATCGTAAATGTGGAGAGGATGGGTGGCGGCGATCAACATTTATGCTATGGCTCAATGCATAGCCAAGTGGCGAGGCATTGCCGCGTGTCACCCCATCCGGGGGCATGTTATGTTATGTTAGATAACAAAAAAATAACAATAATAAAAATAAAGTTTGCTCAATTAATTAAATCTTTTACATGCACCGTGTAAAACTTGACATGGAATGAAATAATAAAAAGAAATTACACCTTAAGAAAATTGGATCCCTCTCGGTGTTTGATAGATCTGAGTGTAAGATAAATCTATGCTAATCTATAACTGGGTTGTAGTAGAATTTCATTTTTCATAAATAGTAGAGAAAATTGATTATTATCAAGACTTATTTTTGTTAGGAAAAATACCATATGCAATGTTTATCTCTTGCTGTTAAATTGTATCATACCAACAAGATGAAATTTTTGATTCACACTTTTAAGTAAATGCATAAAAGAGTTTTGTTCTTTGTTTGATGACTCTTTCTTAATAAATGGTATTTTTTTATAGTCTTGGTTGTTAGATTTGAGCGTTTGCAAAATATTTGCAATGATGGTTTTTGATGAAGTGTAAATTTTAAGTTTGTAAATGTTATTAGTCCTTTTAGAGGGGATTATAGTAATGAGTTTACTTTTGTTTTGACATTATTTCATTCTTTGCTTTAAATTTGTATATGAAATCTAATGTTTAATTTAAGAAAATAAATATATAATTTTTGATATAATAAAAAAATTTGTTTTTCACATTTTTAATTAGTTAATATATTTGAAGTGTTATTGCTGTGTTCACATTTTTCAATGGTTAAAATTAATTATATAATTAATGGACTTAATACGATAAATACATATTATGTACTAACGACTGCCCAATAATTTTCATGCAGCATTTGTTAACATTTTCCAATGGTTAAAATTAATTATATAATTAATGAACTTAATACAATAAATACATATTATGTACTAACCACTTGCCCAATAATTTTTATGCAGCATTTGTTGTATTGTAATAATGACATATTTTTGAATTAATCCGCATAAGAAATCAAGCTCATAATCTAACAAGTGGCACAAAGCTACTCCCATAGTCCTCACGACTATGGATAAATTTAGATGATTTTGAGTATATCTCTTTGTTTAGTAAGAATAAATTTAATGATGTTCATATATACATTATATATATATATATATGAAATTTATTAAAAATTATTGAAGAAATAAATAATTTGATAATATTTTGCTTATTATTTAAAAAAATAAAATGATTATAAACATTATTAAAAGTTTGTTTTATATAAATAAAAAAATATTGTATTAATCATTTTTTTTTTCCAAATATGTTGTACAAGATTTTTCCACCTTCATGTTTAATTAGATTTTTAATTATATTTTTGATTTGAAAAATAATGTTGAGAGATTAAATATTTACATTTAATTTTAGTACTGTTATCCCCGCTATCTAGGGATAACTAGGAGATCATGTCTCGAGGCCCACATGATCCCAGACATGGAGTACGAGAGCAGATTGACTTGAGCATGGCCCTTGAGGGCCCATCTTTTCTTCTTCTCAGCCAGACTTGTCCTGTCAGCAATACCAGCCTCCATCACTACCGGCTTGGGCTTGCATCACAAAAGGCTCTTGCTCCATGAGGTAATTGGTCCGAGGTATCATGGTATGTGTCATATTTGATCATTATAACCTTTTTATGTATGCATTAGATCTCTTTCATTTCAGATAACTGCTTGGATCTTACACTAATCCACTTGACCATTGTTGGGGTAATTGATGGGGTAGCTTAGCAAGT